>JAPDRQ010000202.1:0-57672 GCA_030247915.1 Neophaeococcomyces mojaviensis | reverse complement strand
TAAGTGGGCACCCGGTCTAATGCATCGCCTGTGTAATGCATCGCTTTTTTTGGCCCGCATCCACAGCATTTTGATCGACCTTCCAGTGCTATTATTCCACCACAACTCGTCGTAATGCCTTCCAATCACGACAGTAAGATGTCCCAGGCGATCGATGCCTTCCACGACGGCCAGTATCCGAGTATTCGCAAGTGCGCGGCCGCATTCGCGGTCGATTTTACCACTCTGGGCCGCCGGCTACGAGGGCAGCAATCTCGACGAACCGTACGCGCCCAACAACAGTTATTGACACCGGACCAAGAGCAGGATATCGTAAGATGGATACTGCGGTCAGAGGCCTAAGGAAACGCTGTCAACTACGCGCAGCTTCAAGAGGTCGTCCTTCTCGTCCTACGGGTCGTAAATGGCTCTACTACTATTAGAAAAGGATGAATATATCGGTTTATTAGTCGTTATTCTAAGATTAAAATTAAGATAGGCTAAAAGCTCGATTATAAGAGAGCTTAAGTATTTATAATTAATAATCTTTAAATATTCTCTACTCGATTATAGTCCCTTTATTTATAATATAATATTTAATTTTAGGATATATAGAATATAAATAAGATAGGTATTATCGTAGGAATACGGTATATTCCTTATAAGATAAGTTTATCGAGTATACTATATATAGCTACTTTTAGAAGATATCTTCTTAAGAAAAAGAATAATAATAATTAAGAAAGTAATAAGAAGAGTAAATATTATCTATCCTTTTAGCTATCCTATCTAGTTATTATATAATCTTAAATAAAGTACCCTTAATTTCTATTATAGTATCGTTCTTAGTATTTATACTAATTAAACCGTAATTAGAACGTTCTTTACCTCTTAATTATATATTTAACGACTTAAAAATCGTAAGTAGATATCTATTATTAAATTAATTAACGCGGTAGGTCGAAAGATATATAATATTATTATTTTTAAAAAAAAGAGCTTTTAAATAATATAGTTTATAATTAATAATATACTAAACGCTCTTTATACTACCTCTAATAAAAATTAAACTACGAATAAGATTAGATTATATTAGCTAAAGAAGGTATTCCTTTTAGAAACGTTTAATAATCGATATTAAATCCTAATTCTTAATAATTATAATAGTTATATAATAACTAAATTTATATAAAAGTACTACTAAAATTAGATCTTCCTACTATATTTACTACCTTATATTAGCTATATTCTTTAACTATTTAATTTAACTTATTTTTTCTTTATTAAGGGTTAATATTAATCCTAAATTATAGATCTCGCTTCTTTTAATAATATATTACTAATTAAGAAGATACGGTTTATTTAATACTATACTAAAGTAAAAGAGAAAGGTTTATTAAAGAGGAATATATATAATAGCTTTATAGCTATAAGTATCGTACTATTTAATCTATAGTAAGTACTATTCTTTTACTATATCCTTTATTAGGCGCCTATTATACTAATTACGTAGTATATTTAAACGTCGACTATACCTAATAGCGTTAATTATACCCCGCGAAACCTAGTCTAAATATAATAGTTAGTTAGCCGTATCTCGAATAGTAAATATATTTTAAGGTTAGTTAGGAAATTACTCTTTTCTGTTGGCCGTTAATTAGACTACCTTTTAACTATCGTCGTATTATAGTAGCGTTAAATTGACTATTAGATAATCCTTATTAACGAGTACCGTTAACGGACGGTAAAGAGGAAGGTAATTAACCCTAATTTACTATTCAAAGACATCGCGACAATTAAGGCTGCCCAGGACCTGGTTGCGCTACGTAATCAGGCCTGGGCGCAGCAAGATCGACAGTTGGAAGCCCGCAGGACTGCGCAGGCAATGACTCAAAGCAATATCGAGCAGCATTTACACCAATTCCACGTTTGCGATTCAATCGACGTCGACATCGTTGATAATATCGACGTAGAGAGCGACTAAAAAAGCGATGCATTACACAGGCGATGCATTAGACCGTGTTCCCACTTATGAAATACCGTACTCTGGGCATCATACAACCAAAGACGCACAACACCACAGCAACTTCTTTAATCTAGAAACACTACTATCCTAGCTTCACACCTCAAAACGAAATACTAAAACCTTCTTATCTCAAGTTAGAAGAACGGACTGCGAAGGTCTATGGTAGATTGTCGCGGAGTGATTATCGGAAACCCGGACACAATTGAATACGAAACGAGATGTAAGGGAGAACCATCAAAATATTAATGTACTCGTACTCGTAGAAGTATGCGATCATTCAAAGACTCTTACGAATACGAATACGGTCCCTGTATTTGCGCCCAATCTTCGTCTTGGTGAGACTCGCAATTCGACCTCGGCAAGCAGAAGGGATGAAACTCAACTCAAAATGACTACTCTGCAGTATATCTAGGGCTCTATATTAGTATATTTGATTTTGAGCCCGAAGACGCCAAGCCACAACCTAAAACCATGAATGACTGCTCTCCAATTTCGCTTGCAGCTCCATTATCGTCAACCTCTAGGCAGCCATGATTCACCCATGTCATTTCCTGTTTCTTTGATAGGTCAGCTCACACGCACGAGGTTGCGAACCCACTTGTGGGTTGATATTAGTATTTCAAGATGTTGAAATCCCTTTACCTTGAGTTTTCAATGGCAAACCAAAGGAAATGGCTTACGATGACCTACCATCTACCGCAACCGATGTGAATACTGAAGTTAGCGATAAAGCTATCAAGGTAGATGAAACAATACCTGCAGAAGCACCTAAAGAGAAGACCAAAGGCCCTCCAGCCAGCAACTACTGGCGCATCTTATCCTTCGGCAATAGAATCGAACATGGAGCTCTCCTTATCGCCTTTGGCTGCGCAGCGGCATCTGGCGTGGCCCTGCCACTGATGAATATCGTCTTTGGCAACCTTGTTGGCAACTTCAATGGTTATTTCATACCTGGTGGCGGTGTCAGTGAGCAACAATTCAAGTCGTCGGTTTCCCAAAATGCGCTGTATATCGTCTACCTGTTTATTGGCAAATTTGTCCTCACGTACATTGCGCTATTCTCCTTCAGAACAGCGGGGCTTCGAATTTCAGCAGCACTTCGGTTAGCCTACATGCGCTCATTGTTCGCACAGCCTATCAAAAAGCTGGATGAGATCTCAACTGGCACAGTCGCGAACACTATCACCTCCTCCGCCAACACAATTCAGCTTAGTATATCCGATCGACTTTCTGCGCTATTCCAAGGCCTTGCTCTTGTCATTGCGGCATTCGCCATCGCCTTCAGGTACTCATGGGCACTCACACTCGTCGCAAGCTCCGGCATCTTGTTCGTGATTGTAGTTTACAGCATTACAACCCCGTTTGTACTCAAATCTCAGCAACGCGTTGACAAAGCAGATGAAAAGCATGCCACAGTTGCATCAGAAGCCGTCAGCTCAATCAGAACGGTCTTCTCTCTGGGTGCTGAACCAAAATTGATACAGAAGCATTCAAAATGGGTCGACGAGTCCCACAAATATGGTATGAAGATGGCACCGCAAATTGGTCTGCAGCTTGCACCTATCTACTTCGCGATTTATTCTTGTTATTCTCTGGCCTTCTGGTTCGGGCTCAAGCTTTATCGAGAAGGACACATTGCAAATGTGAGCACCGTTATCATGTGAGTGCAATTATTCATGATGGAGGCCGCTTGTTAACGTCCTCGTAGCGTTTTCTTCTCAGTGCTCACCGTCACAGCAATTTTGGGGAATATTGTTCAACCGATCATGCACATAATAAAGGCGATTAGTGCTTCGACCAGTTTCTTTGAGATGATTGATTCCACGGGTGTCAACTCCGGAGGATTGGCCGCGCCTGAAGTCTCGGCTCACGGTGATATTGAACTAAATAACATCACCTTCGCTTACCCTACTCGGCCTGGGATACAAGTGTTGAAAGACTTTTCTGCTGTTTTCGCGGCAGGAAAGACCACCGCACTGGTGGGGCCATCTGGGTCAGGCAAGAGTACAATTGTCGCGCTACTCGAAAGGTGGTATGACTTGATTGGTGAAGAGCAACTAAGAGGCGAAACGACTAGTAACCATGCCTCCAATATCGAAGTCGAAAGTGGCGAGATCACCGAAAAGGACCCTGTTCCGTCCTCAAGCGGCTCCATATCAACTTCTGCACACAACATCAATGATTTTCAACTTCGATGGTGGCGCTCGCAAATCGGCCTTGTCCAGCAGGAGCCATTCTTATTCAATGATACTATCGAAGTCAATGTAGCGCATGGACTTATTGGCACCGAGTGGGAGCATGCTGATGCTGCGAAGAGATTCGAGCTCGTAAAGGACGCTTGTAAAGAGGCATTTGCTGATGATTTCATTGACAAGTTACCAAGCAAATATGGGACGATTGTGGGTGAAGGCGGCATCAAGCTCAGTGGCGGACAGAGACAGCGAATTGCAATTGCCAGAAGTATTATCCGGAAGCCGGCGATACTCATTCTAGATGAAGCAACTAGCTCAATCGATGTCCAAGGTGAGAAGATCGTGCAAGCAGCTCTTGACCGAGCATCAAAGGACAGGACAACGATCATGATTGCACACCGTCTGTCCACTATCCGGAAAGCTGATCATATCATCGTGCTACGGAATGGCGGGAAGGTTGAAGAGGGAACGCATGAATACTTGATGTCGAATTCCGATGGTCTTTACAGCCGCCTTGTCCAGGCACAGCAAATCGAGGAAGACAGAACTGCTCCTGAACAGGTTCATGCAGGGGAGACAGGTGTCGATACTGATAAAGCCCTTGACCAGGCACTGATGCAGCGAGAAAGAACGCGTTCCTTTGCTAGTTCGCATGCAACAAAGCACGACGTTGAAACAGGGGAGGCGACGGACCCAGATGGGTCATACAAAAAGAAAGGGTTCTTTCGTACTGCTGGTGTTCTCCTGTTTGAACAGCGAACACGTTGGCCGTTGTACGGTCTGGTTGTTATTGCAGCGATGGGTTGCGCATGTAAGCTGTTGTTCCTTGCCTGTGCCGCTTTGAAGCTAACATTGGAAGCTGCATTTGCACTGCAAAGCTGGTTCTTCGCTCAACTTGTGCAGACCTTCCAGTATACTGGACAAAGACTCGTTGATGCGGCAAACCATTGGGCGTTATGGTTTTTCATCCTAGCAGTATTGGTGGCTATCTGCTACGCAACACTCGGTACAGCATCTGCCACTGTTTCAACTGTAAGCTGTCTTGAGGTCGATCTGGCGAGGCTGACTATTTTAAGCACGTTGGCACGGCATGCCGCAAAAGTTATTTCCAATCAACCATGCAAATGCCAATCCGATATTTCGATCTTCAAGACAATTCGTCAGGTTCCGTCATGTCTCGACTCTCAAACGACCCTAAACAACTTCAAGAACTCCTTGGATTGAACAGTGCTTTTCCCTTCATCTCCATATTCACCGTTATCGGATGTGTCGCCGTATCCTTCTACTTCGGCTGGAAGCTAACCCTGGTAACCTTCCTCGCCTGCATGCCCGTTATCATAATAGCTTCATTCATCCGAGTACGATATGATTTTCAATTCGAAAAGATGAACTCTGAGGTTTTCGGGACCAGCTCTCAGTTCGCGACAGAAGCTATCGGCGCTTTCCGAACAGTGTCTTCCCTTACTATGGAGGATTCCGTTATCAAAAAGTATCAAAGGCTGCTACAGGAGCAGATCAGGAAATCCACACGCAAGGCAAGTTATGCAACATTAATTTACGCATTTAGCGATAGCGTTGAGCTTTGCGCAATGGCACTTACTTTCTGGTATGGTGGTCAGCTTCTTGCATCAAGGGAATATCAGCCTATTCAGTTCTTCGTCATTTATGCTGCTATCATCCAGGGTGCTCAATCAGCTGGCACATATCTCAGCATCACGCCGAACATTGCATATTCGACTGCTGCTGCAAACCGAATGATGGAACTCCGAAGTAAGGCCGCCACCAATGGAGGCGGCGTAGCAAAACCGATTCAGCACACACTAGGTCAAGGAGCCAAGATCGACTTCAAGAATGTCAGTTTCACATACCAGAGTAACTCCGCTCCGCTGTTCTCAAATCTCAACATCTCCATTGAACCAGGACAATTCGTTGCCTTCGTCGGACCATCTGGATGTGGTAAGACTACTACGATCTCGCTGTTGGAGCGTTTCTACGATGCAACAGCTGGAACAATCATGCTGGACGACCAAGACATTATGAAGCTAGACATCCATTCATATCGGCACAGTATCTCTCTTGTTGCGCAAGAACCACGGTTGTTCTCTGGCACCATTCACCAAAACCTCCTCATGGGGGTTAATGAATCCACTGTTTCGGAAGAAGCCATGATCCAGGCCTGCCGTGACGCCGAGATTCACGATTTCATCATCTCTCTACCAGATGGGTATGCTACTGAGTTGGGCCAACATACTCAGATTGCACTATCTGGCGGACAGAAGCAGCGCCTATCCCTTGCAAGAGCTCTGCTTCGGAAACCGAAATTACTGCTTCTCGATGAGGCCACGAGTAGTCTGGACAGTCAGTCTGAGAAACTAGTGCAAGGAGCGATTGAGCGATTGGCAGGACAAAGGAGCATCACGGTTATTGCAGTGGCTCATCGGCTTGCAACAATACAAAAGGCCGATGTCATTTTCGTGTTTGGTGAGCGGGATGTTGACGGCAAGAGAGGAACAAAAATTGTTGAGAAAGGAACACATCAGGAGTTACTAGCGAGGAGGAGGGTATATTGGAGTATGTGTCAGGCACAAGCATTGGATCGATAATAATGATGTCAAGCCTATATGTTGGAACACAAGCTGGCGTGTGGCGCCCTTCAGGAACGATTGAAATAGACTTGCACATTGCTACAGGCGTGTCACCAAATGTATTAATACACGGGCATACTCTGCTCCATCCTAGACATCTTTATATTCTTTGACGATCGCTGCCTATCATGCGGCAGCGATTGTCGTAGTGGTGTTCGTCGTGTCCTACTATGCGGTGGAGGTGACAAGTGATTAGACCGCGTGTCATATGAAGGCATGGATGCGCTGTCTTGTTAGATGTAACGTGATTCTACTGCGGCGGACATGGTGGACGAGAAGAGAGAAGTCCGGCGGCGATGCAAGGTACCATGAACAGTCTTGGCGCCAGA
Source organism: Neophaeococcomyces mojaviensis (assembly GCA_030247915.1). Classification (NCBI taxonomy): domain Eukaryota; kingdom Fungi; phylum Ascomycota; class Eurotiomycetes; order Chaetothyriales; genus Neophaeococcomyces; species Neophaeococcomyces mojaviensis. The sequence goes on along the minus strand of JAPDRQ010000202.1, from coordinate 50,501 downwards.
CATGCTTTTGGTATTGTTCGAGAGTGTTAGTGTTGAGATTCACTATTACCGGATAATCAAAGATCTTGTTGTGATGGTCCTTGGACTCTGATAGATAGTAATGCGCCTGAAAAGGTGCTGCTAGCTACTCTGTATGCCACCGAAGTTACTGTCGGTATCTTATTGATTAGTATCTCACCTTAGGTAGATAACGCGTATTATCAAGAGCCGGATGTCTTCAGGACGCCAGAACACCTATTTCATAGATTATGAGATCATGTCTATCATCAGCATTGAAAATCGAAAGCAGGCTCCTTCTCTTGCACGCTAGGTGCGACAATACCTGCATAGTGGAATGGGTTGACCGCTTCAAGACTGACTGGTGATGCTCACCCTACCCTCCCAAGCTATGACTATACATAGCCATCAGCACAATGTACAGTATGAGCCTCTCAAAAAGTTTCTCATGACCTTCTTTAGATACAACTAAGACGTAGCGGCTGCGACAGCAGCAATGTTTGCACCCCTAGATTGTGTTATGAAAAACTGAGCAATGGCAAAGATCGTAACCACAATCTCATCGACGATGTCCTTCTTATCAGCAATACTAGGCATCAACTCGATTTTCCCTATCTTTTTTGGGTCCAAAATGAATCGGGAACCCGCAGCGATGAATTGTGCCAGCGGCATGGCACTGTTGTCAAGGAGAACGAAGTCGTAAGGTTTCATGACAGACCCTAGGCTTTGCCAGGTCATTACTGCGTTATTGAGGCTTGGCGAGCAGTAGGTATACTCCCGTTTAATCGACCAGGCACTCTTTGGTTGAAGAGTGATGCCGTGAGTATCTAGGCTTTCGGGATAGCATTCTATGTCGACTTTTGCCATGAAGGAGTGAAAGGAGATATTTGCAATGGTTGTTGGTACTGGTGAGGCAGATCTGATAACTACATTGGGCTTCCTCATATGGAGATCAACAGTGTAGATGGTGGTTGGGCAGTCTCCATTGAAGGTGACTATAGTCACGCTTCTGCATTTCCAGTCATCGTAGGCAATGAAGAGTTCGCGGGTTTCCGATGGTATATCCGCAGAGAACGCCATACCCTTTGTTTGGTTGACATTAAGTTCTGTCATTTTTGACTGAATTGAGACTTCTTAGGACGAGTCGCGAAGGTAAGTCCGATGGTGACAAGACTGAGGTCTTAGAGGACACCTGTGAAGCTGGAGTAAAACCAAACGATAGAATTCAAGTATTGTACTGGCTGTCAGGCTTGCCTTATATTCATAAGGAAACGATGGATTGGAGCTCGATGACGAAGTGCGTCTGATGTTGATGATATAGGAGAGTTGCCAGTAAGTCACTTGACTAGCCACGCTATGCATTTGTGAGAGAATGCTTGCATTGTTGGGTGACGTCGTTTCAGAACGTTCTTGATGATTACTGGTTAGGGCACAGAATACTTGCATGACGCCAAGCCTTGAGGTGTGCCACAATAGGATGCGTGCAGTATTCCATCCCGTGTCAGATTGACAACCTAGCTTTGATGCATTTGCCATGGCTTGCGAGTGTCAAGTACGGTTGAATACTCCTCCCAGTAACGTAGTACTGCGTACATGGCTCGCATGGCGCTTCCAATCGATAGTTTTGTCGAAGGATAAACATGGATGTCTAACAGCATGATTGCCTATACGATTAGTCAATGTCCAAGTTCTGCGACTTCCTGAATACTGCGTATTTTTCATGATTGCAAGGTTGCCAGAGTTCATCAACCGCAGAAAGCTGCTTTGCAACGACAACATATGTCTCTTTAGCTTTCTTGATGGCTTGCATTGACCTTGAATGTCCGCAAGGGGAATCAGCTAAGAAGCATTCGGAATTACTCAGTAGAAGCCTGCAGAGCCTAGATCATGATCTGTTGTCGACAACCTTGCTTATCGATTCACCCGCTCTTGAAATGCTGTTTCTCTGAAACAACTGTTCCGCCCGGATGAGCCCATTGCAGACCGCCCTGAGCTAAGGCACAAACAAGGTCTCCAGCCATATGGTCACAGAATGTTTTGCACCTTCGTATTTGTCTCCAACGATTAGCATGAGATATCTTTCTTCTTAAGCATTAGTGAACATGCTCATTACCAAGGTTTGACGTAACCGATGCATGGATCGGCTGCAAGTGCCTGAACTCCAGGCTTTTGATGTTGTACCCAACATGTTTCGGAAAGCTTTGAGAGGTATGAGAGGGAGTCCCAAAGCCGACCAGCCCTTTGGTGCCTCGCCCATGGCCTGCCAAGGCCGACATTGACCAATCCTTCAAATGTACTTCATCCCAATACCCGTCAAAGTAGATTCACTGCAGGATGCGCTTGCACCAGATTTTGACAGTTTTATTGTACGTATGTCTTGTGCGAAAGATTCATTCAACGCGAGCAGCTCTTTATGATAGCCGATGAAGGCCAGCATGAGATGAATTTCATTGGACAGAACCAGGGCAATAACAACATGACTACCGCAGAGGCGAAACTATGCATTGATGACTCTGTTGCTCAAACCACGACTTAATTAACGTTGCCAATATGTCAACTTTGATAGACAGACAATTAACGTTTGGACCGCAACAGCTGCTTCGGCTGATTTCATAAAACTCGACATCCGGACAACTTGGCAATGCCAATTTCCGCAACTACCAATGCCCAAAAGCTGACAACTCCATGGTCCATTTCGTTATTCTTCTTAACGACAAGGTTTCTTCTTAGTTAAATGCCTGAATTTGAAACGAAAGTTAAGTGTTAGCCGCCGCAAGAAGCCACCTGGAGTAAAGACCATGCAAGCCAGGCATGGCATTTCAGTGAACCGTTCAGCAGCAAGCAGCGGATTCGGTGCGTCCTGAGTTCACTGAATAGCGCAGACTGACTTAGAAACATGCATTCGGACAATTCAACCCTGATATTATCACTCTCTCGAGGACAACAACAACAAGGACAAAGTATGCAAATCACAAGTAATTATGAAGCAATTTTACAGGTTCACGATCTGTTGAATGTAGCTCACTGGAAAGGCTAAAACTTGCTAGTATGAAAATGGCCTAGCTCCCTTCGTCGTTCCCGCCGGCCAAAGCTGTACCTTATCGCATCTGCTTGCTCAGCACAGCCCCGTATTGGTAATCAACATTGAAATTTGTCTGGAAGAAATGCTTCTCACAAGGCGGCACCGGCGCAGCCAACAAATTTTTCGCGATGGACACATGAGACAAAAGCCTTTGCACTCAAGACAACTACTTCCCGTAAGGCTAGAAATGAAGGTTCAACCAGTGACGTTGCTCACTTTCGGGAACGGTATTGCATCATCTGGCTCCTTGCCGAAAGTCTCAATATCCGTTTCTGATGATAAAATGCAACAGCCGCCAGCATGATCTTTTCTTCTAACAATACAGTTTGACAGTTGTAGAGATGGGCTCCGTCACCGAAAGAAAAGTCATTCGCAATGTCCCTGCAAAAGACATTTCCTACTTCACGCCTGCACAACAACCACCAAGCGGGACCGCCATCGACCCTCAGCCAAGCGGCAAGCCCATTCCAAAGCTCTTTCAACCCCTGACTATTCGGGGTACAACTTTCCAAAACAGAGTCTGGCTGTCTCCACTTTGCCAGTATTCTGCACAGAATGGTTATGCAACGGATTGGCATTTGACCCATCTTGGTGGGATTATCCAACGAGGACCAGGTCTTACATTTGTGGAAGCTGCTGGTGTGACACCACAGGGTCGAATAACTCCTGAGGATGTTGGTATCTGGGAGGATGGCCAAATTGAGCCATTAAGACGTATTGTGGAGTTTGCACACAGCCAGGGTCAGAAGATCGCGATCCAACTTGCCCACGCAGGACGAAAGGCAAGCACTGTTGCCCCGTGGTTGAGTATGGGTGACACGGCTGTTGAGGAAGTCAATGGATGGCCAAATGATGTCTGGGCACCATCGGCTGTTGCATTCAGCGACACTTTCCCGCAGCCGCACGCCCTAACAAAGGATGATATCGAAAAGCTTAAGGCTGCATGGGCTTCTGCTGCCAAGCGAGCAGTCGAAGCCGGGTTTGATGTGATTGAGATTCATAATGCACATGGATACCTACTGCACGAATTTTTGAGCCCCGTAAGCAACCAGCGAACGGACCAATATGGAGGAAGTTTCGAGAACCGAACCCGGCTGACGCTGGAGATTGTCGACCTGATCCGTGCGACAATACCAAAAGACATGCCGCTCTTCCTACGAATAAGTGGAACAGACTGGTTGGAAGGCCAATTTCCTGAGAGCTGGACGGAGGAAGACACAGCACGCTTGGCACCGATCCTAGCGGAGCACGGGGTTGATCTGCTGGATGTCAGCTCGGGCGGTCTTCACCCTAAGCAGAAAATTGGAAAGTCAGAGAAGTCATATCAGGCGCCTCTTGCAAGGTTCGTAAAGAGCAAGGTTGGCGACAAGTTGTTTGTCACTGCTGTTGGCTCGATCAATGATGGGAAGCAGGCGCAAGGCTTGTTAGACGAAGGACTAGATGCAGTGTTTTCTGGCAGATGGTTTCAGAAGAACCCAGGGCTTGTATGGACTATGGCAGAAGATCTAGGTGTTGACATTCGTCTTGCCAATCAGATCAGGTGGGGGTTTGGTGGAAGAGGAACTGGTAGCAAGATGTGAGGGCGGGTTGTGGTCCACGAGAACACGAACCCAACGTCCCTCGGAATCGAACCCAAATCATTCAACAACCTACAGCACTTGCCGTTCCTCGAGCTGTGCTTAGACACACTTTGATAGAATAGACTTCCGAACGAAGAATTAGGCATTTGAATACCTGAGGATTGTGACACGGAATTGGTTGTTTGGCCAATCTCGCAGAGCTATCAGCACGCGTGTAACATGCGATGCATTGGAGCCTCTGGACGAGAACCTTGAATCAATAACAAACACATAAATGAGAAAGCTTGCAGTAATGTTGACTGAATCCAATGTTCAAGAATTTTGTTCCATTTTTGCACACAAAGATTGAAAGACGGAGCCGGCAAAACCTACTCCCGATCTTTCTAAAAGAGCGCAGTACTTTTATTTCCGTTGTCAAGCCAGTACCGAGTTCATGCTGAAGGCAATCAGCACGATCTCAGCATCGTCAGCAAAATCCTCACTTTCATGTCCGCAAAGATCGTTTATCTCTTGCAATGTTGCAACACCTTGAAGGTGCCAGCTTATGGCATTCTGCGCACTCACCGGCTCATCCACTATACTAAATAGTGATAGTCTTCAAAACACCAAACGAAATCAATACGGTTACCCTTGACACAATCCTCTGATGGCGTATACGAACGCATCTCTCCATAGCAGAATATATCCTCGATAACGACAACATGTGCTTTCAAGCTCACAGCAACGCAGTCTACTTACCACCGTCCGAAACATCTCACACAATCGTTGTCTCCCCATCGTGGACTTGTGTAGCCGCTTGCGATCCTTAGTCTTCGAGAAAAGCCGCATTGTTTTTCAAGCAATCGCCCCAGCAGCTTGACGGACGACGCCAGGAACCTCGTTGATCCCATAGACCCACGAACGCATGCGGCTTATTACACTTATTGAGCACATGTGCTACGACCTGTCGCAAGAAGAGATAGCAAGGACACCTGGCGGCTGATGGCAGAGTGCATTCATCATTTTGTGAAAGAGCTAAACAGAACAGACAACATTTGTTTATGTCGCTAGTAGCGGAGAGAGCAGGTGGGGAGAGAGCAGATGGCACGTGCACAATGCAGAGATTATATCTCGACGAGCCGGAAAATTCTTCCATGTCCATCAATTGCTTCACTTGCTTCATTCAACGAGCCTGAAGTAATGTTGGCCAATATGAAGACACCCTTTCCACCTCTTCCGCCTCAATCAATATGGGTCAGCTGTGCCGGGTACCATTTCCGTTATCGCTTTCGCCCTCGACGTCACGTCAATTTTGATTTTCACGTGCTACGCGTTCTTGTTTGACATGTGCTTCTTGCTGAGCATTCAAATTCAGATTCCTCCTGCTCTCAAGCTCATTCACCTTTGCAACATTACACCTTCTGTTGGCGGTCTTACAATCAGTGGCAGGCCTAACACGTCAAGATGACTGATTTTTATGACGCTCAACACAAGGCGTCGCAGCAGCTCAACGGCGAGAAACATTCTTCATTCGCAACCTACCTACCGAGTGTCCCTGTCACCGTCGAACGGAAACCGTACCTCCCAAAGTCAGACGATGGCATACAAAATCTGGGAACTGCTCGAGCCAATATTGCCGCAGACGAAGAACATCCCAACGGGACAACAGAAGACGGCTACGCCGAATCGCGCCGGAATCGCTCTGTCCTACAACAACACTGCGATTATTGGGACACCGACAACGATGGTGTCATATGGCCGCAAGACACATACTATGGTTGCCGTCGTTTCGGATGGAATCCATTTCTGAGTCTGCTTGCAGTCTATTTCATCAACGTTGGCCTGTCGTATCCAACATGCCCAGGCATTTTACCTGATCCATTCTTCAGAATATACACGGCAAGGATTCACAAAGACAAACACGGCAGCTCGACTAGGACGTACGACAATGAAGGACGTTTCAAGCCACAAAGCTTCGAGGACATCTTCAGCAAATACGATCGAGGCAACAAAGGTGGTTTGACACTCGGAGATATATGGGCCCTACATAAAGGGCAGAGGATGGTATTCGACTTCTTCGGATGGTTTGCCGTCTTTCTGGAATGTAAGTCACCACAACCCTTGTTGGGAGCCGAGGCTAACGTAATGCAGGGCTCGCAACATACCTTTTGATCTGGCCTGAGGATGGAATAATGAAGAAGGAGGATATCAGAGGTATCTATGACGGCAGCATATTTTACAAGAAGGCAGAGGAGGTTCACAGGCGGAAACAGAAGTTACAAGAAAGAAGATTGGATTGAGGCATTTAGGTGCAGTGGTGAAAGCTTAGAAAATGTTGGTTGAGCAATGCCCCAAGCAACAAAACCAGTCAACAAGCTTCTGAGGAAAAAGAACAGGCCACACGCTCTCGGGACGAGCTGGCAATCGGACCACTCGGTTTCATTCAATTTGGCAGCGCTCGGGCGCCGTCACAAATTTCCTCTGAGCAACAAGGCATGCCAGCCTGATCAACGTTGTCAGAAGCGATACTTTTCATCTATTTCGCTCAATACCACAGCCGACGACAGATGCCATAAGCTGAAGACCAGCGTCGAAACTTCGCCAGCATGGAGTTCCACGTCTTCATTTTCAACTTTGTTGCAATGCTGGTCGTGAGACCAACGTTCAACACACATTGTTCAAAGGTTGGGGTGAAGTGAGAGAGCAGTGATTCCTGCAAGAACACTTGAGAGTTGAATCAACTTCCAGGGGTTGAGAAGCGAAAGAGGGCGTACAAAAGGCGACAATGTGATTAAGAGGGTAAAATTTGGCCAGAATTGTGTTGGTAGTTTCCATAGTAGGCAACTCGCTATGTGGACAAGACGACAGAGCTATCAGCCATCACAGTCTCCTGTGAGTGAAAAGAACCACACTTCCAGGATGAGTTATCTACATTATCAACCTCGAACTGCAGATGTGCCGTCATTGCTTGGCAAACCCTCCTCGTCACCAGGCTCGACGTAACTTCCGCTCGGCTCTGCACCACGGGTACGTCCGCCCTTTAGAATGTTGCTTTTGTCGATTGCTTCGGCTTCATCTTGTTCTATCATAATAATTAGTGAAGGTTGACACTTTGGACAGAAACAGATATACCTAGAGCAGCATCCGAGTCTGGGTTTCGCTTATCATTGGGTTGTTCAACTGGTGTCTCGTCTTTTACAACAGGAACCGTGGTTTGTCCAGAGCGACTAGCATAGGAGTTGTCGATGGTATCACCACCCTGTGGGATATCATCCGTGGTTGTATCCTGTTTATTGAATTCTTGGTTGGCGTTAGACATCTTGATGATTACTTTAATGCTTGATTGATCAATGAGATGGAAGAATACTGCAAGCTAGATAATAATCACTATATCAACATGAAGAAGGTAATACGGCTGCTTGAAGTCCGATATAACACTCTTTGTACCATCGCACCATCGATGACACCCACTTATTGTGGTGACGCGACCTTGCTCTGTCCAAAGCTTGGCGGAAAGATTACGTCAAGGAAACCATTAGAATAGCTATGGACGGATCGCATAAGCGTCGCTCGCCGGTCGTAGAAGGTAAGCAGTAGCTGAGGTGCCAGGAACCTCAAAGGGGTGGAACTGAAGGAGGTGTGTGACAAGGTAGGTCGGAGAGGGTTTCCGCTAGTACCTGACAGAACGTCACCTTTCAAGCACTAGCGTCGAATTCCTCTCCAGGACTTGAGAACTCAAGTTCGCGAATCATATCAAACGATAGACATAGCTTTTAGCAATGACATGGTTTACAGTTTTGCGATCTTGAGTGATAATTCCTGTCGATGTTAGGTTGTCGCACATGTATGAAAACTCTTTCCAATTTGGGTGACACCTGCAGAACCCAAAGAACAAAAGGTTCTTCACCAGGTGATCATCTTCGAGCATTATGAACGAAGATATTTTAACACAGAAAGAGCTAGAGCTATCGATATAATCGAACGTTCATCGAACACCCTTGTTCCCAATCGTAGTGTCAGGTTCAATGCAAGAGCCCAGACTAAATGCAGGGCCATATTAACCACGAGGCATAATGGTCTGCATGGACGTCAGTGCTTCGACACTATAAGAATCGATGTCCTCCTTTTTGCTGCATCCATAACAGAACGCAGATCGGTTGTGTTCCTTGATCTGCTTCTCCTGTGTGACGAACTTCCTTTTCTGATGTCTAGCATCGACTGATTGTAAAATACTCGTGTACGCCACTCCTGGCTGTAGCAGAGGAGTCTCCATTGGATGTACGCCAACACGCGATACCTTCAGAAAAGCACTACGTTTGCTATATTTCTCTCCTGTTGCACAATATCGATCCTCATTGCCAGCAGAGATACAAGTGCATGGCAAGTCCCTTTGAATGGCTTTGCAAAGTGTAGTTGCTGAGTATTAAGAGGGGGGACGGAGGTTCGTGGCCAAAGGAGCACACAAGTGTACCCAACCGCAATTTGCTACTCTTTCTTGCAAATGCCCGCCGCATCCAACTTATTTGAGTGTCTACACTTGGGTATGCACCTCTCAGTAACCCATGCAATAGTGTTTATTGACCTAGATGAGTGTGACATAAAAAGGGAACCGTGCATTGAAGCTATAAGGCTGTGGTTTCTCGTCTGTATAAAGTTCTGTCACAGCTCGTCATTCAATCTTTTTGGACGCATCGCCCAAAAGCGCATGTTTGATCGACATGGCAGTTTTGTCGAAACCGATGCTTTGTGCTCTTTTAATATGGTCCCTGGGTGTTGTTCTGATTCAACGGGTGATGGTACCATGTCCTAAATTCTCTTCATTCAATGGTAGTTTTCTCATCACAGCATTCTGCCTCTTGCGTACTGAGGAATCTCTATATAGATTATGGTGGTTGTTGTTGGCAAACTATATGTCAAATCTCAAGGCTTCGCAACTTGAATGGACATTTCGTGTTGGCGCTCGACGAACTTGGAGTGTGCTTGAATCAGCACACAAGTTGTCCGGTTTCACCGAAACCAGGGCCTGTAGAAGCTGGATCTGCCTGTTGCGCTAGGACTGGGAAGGGTATCCTGGGATGGGGTACAGCAACCACAACAGCATCCACAACTCTGAACACGAGAGCTTTCAGCAAAGTTATTCAAAATATACAGCGTCAGCATCCACGACTCTGAGGTTTGAGAGCGCCCAGCAAAAACCACTCAAAATATTCCGCGTCATGTGCATCCTATGCAAGTAGAAGGAACACGAGTCTTGATTCAGCAGCCGCTTCTAAATATGGCTTTTACTGTGAATAACGCTTAACGACTCAAGGGGCTGCATATGCTCAACCAACGAAGACTATCAATGGTAGCAAGTTTTGTTGACTCCAATGCATCGACTTCGTCCCCGTCGACAGGATCCGTTCCTGTGCTCACTACACCAGCGCCTATAACTTCGACTATAATGGGTGGATCATCAACCGGTGGTGTGAGCCCTAGGACAATCGAAGGAACAGGTGCCGGCGCAACTGTAGGAGGTATCCTGGTCTTCGCGTCTACATTTTTCTTCACTTAGCGACATAGGAAGAGATTGAAGCATCAAAGGGCAGCCACAGCCACAACAGCAGCTAAGGAAGCACAACAGGAAAAGGCACAGCTGCACTCAGAAGACTATAAACCACATCTTATAGAGCTGCAAGGATCGAGAGGTGCTACAAAGGTTCGACAAGTCGAAGGCCTGCATGAACTTGACCATGCGCTTTTGTCCTCTTCACGAGGTGAGCTACCAGCAAATGGAGGTGTTGGACCAGAAATGAGGGGTGATACGAGTCTGACCACAGGATCTTCTACTTTTGTGGATTCGAATGTGAGAGATGAGATATCAAGATGATTGGCTTCGCTTCTAGAAGAATATATCATGGAATCATCTTCCAGAAATTGAACTGGATCAGCACTATTGAAGTCGCGAGCAAGTTGATATAGCAGTTGATGGCATGCCGTAGGCTGAAGTGATTCCCGTGTTGCAGAAGTAGCCATAGTTTCGTAGGTACGACAATAGAGCGTGGAGATGAGAAGCATTTGATGAAGAGCTGCTGAAAGTTCTTGGACTAGCTGTGGAAGGAGAGGAAGTGATGAGGAATGAAATCGTTAGCTATGAATATTAGATTGACAATGTATTTAGTGTTTCCTACTTTTTATAGCATTAGGTTATATTGCCGTTTAAGCCAATATTTGATACATGTGCATTTGAAGATTTGGTGTTCATGCGTTTCCTAATTCATTCGACAGATTTGTCCTGCCCTCCGCTTACGAATTCCTATATTTCACTGACGGCGCCTAATGAAAGCCTCTAACTCAGCTTCGAAAGCGTTGAACATGAGAATGGCACACTACTCTCGTTTAACCTCCCTATACTTGCCCATCATCTCAGGCCTAACAAAGAGCACGAAAGCTCTCCAGAGTAAAGGTGGCAATAAACATGCGATCGTCGCCACACAAGCCCTGACACTCAGTGCAGCATCTTTGCTACCACCCTTCGTTGCTTCCACAGCCAGAATAGGGATCAAAAGCACCTCGCCCATCCCAAGCATGAGATAGACAACTTTCCTACTCTCGATACCAGTTTTCGTGTTAGGTAGACCAGCCCATAGCGCTGATGTTAACCCGCCAACAATGATACCGCCGAACAAGCGAGCGAAGAGGATGGATGCAGGATTTATATATGCTGGATTATCGAGAACGTAAGATAGCACGATATGAGTGTTGGTGATGAGTGGTATGGATGTGAGGTTGAGGATGCTCTCAATCAGGAAGGCTTTGCGGACTATACTGCCGTCATTTTGGGGATCAAGTTCGATAGCGACATTGGTGTTTGGAGACTTGAATGAATCTGGTTGAGTCATATTTGATGGCTTCGGTCGTGTTGTACACGATAATGGCTTCCCTTTCCTGTAAGAGAACTATCAATCTGGGAATAACATGATGTGACCATCCGATATGGAGCATAAATCAGAAAATGCTGACGTCACAGTCTATGACTGGTCAAAAACCGATGCACACTTATGCTCTGCCCAGATTTCGTTCCACCACTGAACACCCATTCTTTGCCAAATATACCTTGCACAGATGATTGCAGAGCTAGAACTCAGCAGTTTCAACTGTGGGCAATTTGAAACAACCACCAGCTGCTCCAAGTAAGGGTGACATAGACGGCTGCTTTGCCACTGCATGCCACAGCTACAGCATATAGGTGCACCATTAGGATAGTTTACGCTTGATCCCATACAATCAAAAACCATGAGAAAGCACCAGTGATCAGTCGAAAGCTCCACTCAACCGCCATGTTAGCCCTTTGATCTCGTTGTTGACAACCTCACCTGAAACGTTAGGTGCAGACCGGATTGCCTGCATGAAAGATTCCTCTTAAGGGTTGCCAAACCATGCCAACACTACATAATTCAGACATCGCTCGCCTGACTTGCATATATCATCCTAAGGTGGCCATATCGTGACATGGATCATACCGCAATGCTCCATAAAAAGGGAAGCAGTAAGGCAGCTCAAAATTTGAAACTTTGATTGTCAATTACCTTGATTGATACCACTATCAACGAGTCATCGAGGCACTAGATTCAACTTGGTTATGTATCTGTGACTTATTAAAGCGCATCATGTAGAATTGGTGTGAGAGTGCCTGAAGAGATGCAGCATCAGTGATATTGAATGAAGAGCATGAACCATTCAAGGTGGAAGACGGGCCAGAAGCATTCGGGGTACGCAAAAGAGCTGGCTTTACCACAGCAAAACCTGTTTAAACGTCTTTATCTTCGAAGAGAACGGTGATTGCAATACAGATTTACACATGTTTAAGTTGAGGAAAAATTACAAAGCTGCTCATTGAGATAGACGTTTTACAGCATGAATTCACATGACAAAACTTAGAGAAGTTGTGACTGTTTTAGGCAATTCTGGCTGGCCGTGTAACGCTGGTCGTAACAATCCTCGTCTTGACACAATGAAATGTCAACTCAAAAGGCAAGGATGGTCAAACAGTTCTCACTGGAGCAATCTAGTACGAATGCATAGCTGTTGCTAACCTTTTTCTTGAAGATTGAAAATCAACACTGGTTCTTACTTTTTCTACTGTCTGTTCTGCTCTGAAAGCAGCTCTCATCGCCGGATGGAACCAGCTGTCTTTACTCGGCTTTTTCATTGCCTCGTTTCAACGTACTTGAACCGCCACCATCTCAAGCATACTCTCCTACGAATGAAATCAACGCATCATCCACTTCTTTAGGATGTGAAGCTGATAGAAAATGTGCACCTCCGTCTACTGTGATAAGTTTAGCTGACTTTGCATTGGTGAAGAGCTTCATTTCTTGCTCTGCATTGGCCACTGTGTAGACCACGTCGTCGGTTCCCTAGAAAGAACTTTAGTTTTTGATCGGCCGTAAATGTTGAGAGTAAACAACGTATGCTTACATGTAGCCACATAACAGGACACTTGACATCGAACAATCGACCATGTAACCCATCACGCTCTCGTAGATTGATAGCTGCCATTCGAGCGCGTCTTCTGCCGTCATCCCCTTGATAGTTAGCTTGAATGGTCTTGCGCCAGAAGTCGCGCGTCTCCTGCGGACAACTTTTGCCGAAGCCAATGTCGATGAGAAAGTCACAGTAATCGAGGTCAGGTTGGAAATCTGGTGTAGGTGTCTTGCTGGTCCATTTATCGATGGGGCCGGTGCAGGCTGCAACACCGTCCCAGCAGCCGAGTCCGCGGGTTCGCTCGGACTCATAGTCCATAGAGGTGCCGAGGGGAATTATGCCTTGGATCTGTATAAGGAGTTCAGTGTTATGACTAACATGATAATGAAACGATAAAGGAAAGTCGATGGTCCATACCTTCTCTGGCGCCAAAAGAGCCATTCGCACAGTAATCCACCCACCCTGACTGGTTCCAAGGACAAAAGCCTTGGAGATTCCCAATGCCTCCATCACTTGTATGTTCATAATCGCAGTATCCCAGTAGGTGAAGTTCTCCGACTTGGTTCTGGTCTGTCCATGGCCCAGCAGCTCAATAGCTACAAGGTTCATCTTTTCCGTCAGCTGTTTGTTCGCATACTGCTTGCGGTAGAGCTCAGACGAGGTAGTGAAGCTGTTGACTAGGATCAAAGTGGGCTTTGATGCATCATATGGATGAGGCATCTGGTATGCTGCCTCGATGCCTCCCAGATGAGGCACATGGACTGTTTTAGTGTTCGACATCGTATAGAGAAATTAATTTCTACGCCCTAGCTATGGTGAGCAATCAATCAACGTTACGAATGGATGCTCCTGGGGATTTGTTGATAAATTTGTCTCGTACTGACCCTAGAGCACGCCAAAGACCTGGTACACCTACAACTGGAAGGCCACTAACTTATGTAGTAAGAATTCTTGTTGGAGAACGCGCCCTTCTCCTCTTCCTTTTTGGACGCTCCCCTCCTTCCTTCTTCCCTCACTCGATGTCTCCTTTGTGATGCGAAACGGAAAGCAGACTACTTGACCAAGCTGAGCTGTGGTAGTGAGGGTGTCAAAAAGCTCGAGAGCTCATCAGGCGAAACTCATTCGAGTCAGGAAAGAAGCGTTGGATTTGGTCACCCATCAAGGGTGGTCAAGAAGGCATGATTGCATATCCGAGCACTCCTACCGAGCACGTCTACCAAGCACGTGATCTCTCATTACCCCGAATTTTACGGTTGTCATATCCGTTTGCCGCAGAACCTTTGAATCGTCGGACGCTCACGCCACCCCAACTACGACCTTCCAACTTGGATAGCAAAAACTATACTCACAGAAGCCCTGGTTGAGAACAAGGTCGCGTCGACCACGAGGCACGCTCCGTCTACGTGAGCTTCAGTGCTTCGGTACGATATCAGTCAATACTCTCTTTCTTGCAAGACTCTTAGCAGAATGCGGAGAAGGCTGTTCCCCTTGATCTGCTTCTCCTCTTTGAACGACACCTTCCTACACAAGATGAAGGGAAAAATGGAGAGCTTGAGCTTGCTGTGAATTTGTCACCTCTCTTGCGATTTTGGCCACCGAAATGCAGAAATAACCACAAGTTGCAGGTCCTTGAGCAGCTTGTTATGCTTGCTCCTGGACTATTTGCTAAAAATCAGCGAGAAGCATGAATTAGATACGAAAATAAGTCAGCATTCACAAGACATTGTTGATAATCGTGGTTCTCCAAGTTTCGAGACGTTGACAGTCTGAGTTGTGGAACACGTGGTAGAACTAAATTCTCGCTTTTAAACGGCTGGAATGTGGCAACATTCTGTGTTGAAAGTAGCGCTCGGCTCCAGGCTCCGGGCTCCAGTCATTTCAACTGGACCATTGTGTCACCACTTGTGTTTCGAACCTTAATTATCCTTTGCTTCAAATCTTTTCTTCTGCCCTCATAAATTCGACGATCGTGCTGGGATGCCATCTACTGAAGAGGTGCTACTTGTAGCAGGTACGCTGGTGATGTGCTGATATCTGATGCCTGGACGGCGCCAATGGGAATGGTCTGATAAAGCATGAGATGTGCTGTCGGTGGCTGCTGGTTATGATGCACCGGACAGGCTGCGGTTTCGAGATAGACTGCAACGCTTACGCGTCAGCGGATGAACCGTGAACTGTATGACTTGGAACTTACTTTCTTGAGTGTATAGATAGGAAGCCATGCGACTTTTCTAATTCCTCTCAAGGTTTTGTATTAGTTCTGCATTAGCAGATATGGTTTCCAAGTTATGTTCCTGATACGTAGTATGTACACATGCTGCAAAGCTTGCCTGTCGTCATGCATGGGCTACCGTGACCGCTGGACGAAGGGCACTCCGCGCTCACTCGGCGCAGCTCTAAACTCCAGGCCATGGTGGTCACCTGCTCCTTCGACGTCTATAATGTTAAGCACCATGCGATTGTGTGATATTGTGAATCGGTCACAGAGCTCAAGTGGATCATCGTTGACATTTTGGTCTCCGAAATAGACACGCACTCGGTAACTAGATCGTTGTCGATATAGGAGGACTTGTGGGAGGCGGCATATCAGTCTAAGGGTGTCGGCTTGGGTAGGTTGTAGCATAAACTAGCTGATTGTTGCCAATTTCGACGTTTTCGCTGCAAGGCAACTGGAAGTTGGAAGCTTGTCAAGACGTTTCAGAGAGTAGATAACCGTTCATGTCTCATACATGGAATTGCAATGAGAAGGAGACTGAATGAATTCGGAGTTACACACATCCGAGTCGACACGTAAGTCAGTGAGTGATGACCAATTGTTCTAGCATACCAAAATCTTCGGTGTGCAACGTCAAGGAAAGGGACAAAGCAGATGCTTGAAATTTGCGAAGAACCGTTTTCTTCGTTCAGTAGATATTTCACAGAGGCAAATTAACAAGAACACAAGCCGTGTATGTGTTAGTCTCGAGATCACGATGATGAAATAGTAAACATCAACCATAATTCCGGGTTAGCTTTTGTTGCAGCTCTGGGACAGAAAACGAAATAATATTGATCTGACCAAGGTCTAACCTGAGTTGAGTTGTATATGTCTCGAGACCGTAAAGATGGGGTGTCTAGGGTGTACGCTCAAAAACTAATGCCCAAGTGTTCATGTTTTTGTCCTGTAAACTTAGTTTCCAATTCTTATTGTATCTTGCGTTGTCACCTTCGCTTCCGTTTTCGCCACCATCTGAGCCCTTCAGGAGGGTCATTATCCTCAAACCAATTCCATACAGCGCCTCAATGGGTACCTCTAACCATCCATGTGTATGCACTGAAATCATGCCTATCATGTCTAATTGAATATGACTCATATTTTGAATAACATGCTCTGAGCACTCTGGCGAACAGAAGATGAGTTTTCGTTGCATCGACCTCCTGTGGAACACACTGGAGATTTCTTGGTAAAACTGCTTGTTTATAAGAAGTAGGGATAGTCTGCCATGATCGAAAATATTGTATTTGTGTCCGCAAAATTGATCAATGCTCTCACAGAGCTGATCAGACTGAGGATCAAGTTCGGACTTGATGTCGATGCAAGATGACCAGATCTTCAACCGGAGTTCTGGGGGAAGTCTTTGGATGCTCATGCTTTAGTAATTGTTTCGTGAGAGTGTGATATACAGACTTGCATAAGATTATAAGGAGCAAAGGAAAGTATATTTTGCTATGAGAGATCGTTGGACACCATAAACAAAGAGAATATTTATGCACCTCTTGTGCACAACTAGCTAATTCGCTCTCAAATATGGCGATCCATATGACAGCTTGCATTTTGTAAAGTAAGAAGGCATGCATTTGAGCTTCCTAGGTCGAAAATTACAAATGGAAGTGGTATGCTGTCATTACTTTTGAACCTTTCCACGTTGATTATTTAGCGCCAATGCTTGATCCTCGCTTAGGAGCAGTAGATCGACTTGTGGAGGTTGAGGTTTTGCTGGAAAGAGAAACAAGATTTTTCTTAATTAGGCAGCTACTACCTGCTTGGCGCTCGTGATTGGATGATAATCCAAACAGTGCATCAACGTTGATAGCCATACCTTACCTGTTCAACGTCTTGCCGTTTGAAGGCCATAGTCCAAGCTTCGCTCGATTACCAACTTCGGGTCTCAACGCACAAAGCAAATGGTCATTCATTGCACCTTCTGACGAGACTTGGATCAGAAGACGAAGGTAACAAAGATTGCATCGTAACCGCTTACCCAATGCGCTATGTAAGCAACCATAGACATTTGGCGAAGCAGGAACTATTAGATCAATGGAAAGTGTGTCAAAAAAGACGACACTTGTTCCCAATCGCAACAGCTTTAACACCTACGTGAAAGTAAGCTCGATGGATTTCGAAGCACAAAACAAGTTGGCAAAAACTTTCAAGAGTTTACACATACCTGGAAATCCGTTGATACTTGCCAACGTCTACGATGGAGCGGCAACAAAGAAATTGCTCGAAAATAATACAACAAAAGCTGTTGCGACAGCCAGCTATGCCATTGCAGCTACCCATGGTGTTCAGGATGATGAATTGACGTGGGAACAGAATCTCGCCTCTGTTCGCACAATTGCAAAGGTCGCTTTAAAATTCGCAATACCATTATCGGTTGACATCCAAGATGGCTATGAGGATCTTGAAGCCACTATCAGATCTGTCATCGAAGTAGGGGCTGTGGGCTGCAACCTTGAGGACGTGAACAGCATTGACAGTAGTTTACGATCCAAGGAAGATGCTGTTGCCCGCATAAAAACTGTTCTCAAGGTAGCTAAAGATATTGGAGTACCCGAATTTGTTGTCAATGCACGTACAGATATACTTGGATTTGACGATGGCACTCTAGAAGATGCGATTACAAGAGCCCGTGCCTACTTGGCAGCTGGGGCAACATGCGCTTTTGTCTGGGGTGGTATGAGAGGACGTGGATTACGAACTGAAGAAGTAGAGGGGCTTGTCGAAGCCCTCGATGGGCGCCTCAGTATTATGATGTCTCTGGCACCCAATATACTGACGATTCCCGAATTGAGGAAAATCGGCGTTTCACGAATCTCTGTGGGTCCAGGCATATTTTTGACTGCGATGAGAGCATTTGGAGATCAGGTTGCTGTAATGTTGAGTCAGTGATTCTTGAAAGTATGTTGCGGATTGTACCTCGTGGTGGATCAGAATAGAAGCATATTTGCAGCAACCTCCATAGCTCTGGTTAGAAACTAGCAGACCTCAGATGTGGGAGGTTGCCATCTTGACAACACATCACTGTTGCACCTTACTTATAGCTGTGCCTTTGTGAGATTACAACAACTCATGCTGCAACATGCCCACAACCGACAGTCGCAGGTGGAAAAAATTAGACAAGGAATGGTATTGAGTCTAATTGAGAATTTGCGTACGAATACGCTGCTTTGATGCAAATCCAATTCCAAGTGATGCATAAATAATACAGGCAGCTATGAAGGAAGATGGTCAGTACGTGCCTCTTCTTTCCGCGCGATCTACCAAAGCGACAGTTACTACGGTTGACAGTGAAGTGATACAGTATAGCTACAATTGATCTTTGTACACAGCTCAAATGATGTGAGCAACTAGTTTTGGGAGTCGAGCCGGAGGGATGGTCCACATGGTCAAAATTATGATTCGTCAGTGGCGTGTTTAGCTTAGGAATTGATTAATAGTTCGGAGCCAACTTTCAAGAATCGCACCATTTCCACTCCAACATTTTAGGAAAAACCTTACCTTTTGCCAACTTAGGCCGATACCAGTCTCAACTATCGTATGAAGTTGTCCACTTTGATAGGCGGGAGTTATGGGTGGAAGAGATTTACCCTCCGGTAGAAGCAGAGATCGAAGTAATGGCAAGTTAAGAGTTCCGCTTAGGGCCATCGTCTCATCTCGTTCCTGTCAGATCACATTTTTCAGTTCATCTCAATCCAAGGTCCACATGACGCTAAGGACCGAGAAACCAGACGCTCAGTACGGTCTCATGCTGTCAAACAAGCTCTTTGGAATAAACGAAAGCAAGAGAAAGCTTTAAATCACAACTTTCGCTTACACCCACCGGAAAATGACCTGCGCCACTCGGGGCATGCTTTTCAAGGCACTCAAGCCCAAGTTAAAACTGTATCACCCATCTCTATTGCTGGAGGGGTTCTTCTCTCAACAGAAAAAGATGCAGTTCACATGGCGAGGTTAAATGCTTTAATGAATTGTTGTAAGCTTCCAGTCGAAGTCTCCTACTAAATTATAGACTGACCCATCTAACATGTTACAGATGAAGCCAGGAATGCTCTTGAGCCAGTATGTAGCGTTAGGGACGAAGTTGCCTTTCAAACCTTCGACTCCGTTTTTCGGAGCAGCTTGCATAATCCGGCTCTGCTAAATGCGGTGATGCTTTCATTTACATTCGCCGTAACTGGAGGTGTTGTTGATCGAGAGTGCCTCCGCTACCAGACAGAAGCGGTTAAATCTCTTCGTGAGAACATTAGTAGTTCGGATGATACGACTGCGATATCAACACTTGGGGCGATCCTGCTGCTTGCAGGCGTTGAGGTCTGATCCACCCATTTCCGGTAGGAATTACCATTGGTTTTAATGATGTCCAGATGCGGTTAGGTATGCGTCCTCAAGTTGAAATGCACATGAAGGCCGTACGGCAGTTATTGGACATCCACAAAACGAAGAATGTCTACCTGACTGACGGTATCAAACGTGCTATTTTCTGGTGAGCAAGAACACTTCCCCATACTTATATCGATTCTCATGCAGTACAACAGGCAAGACCTGAACGCACATGTTATGACTGCGTCTAATCGAATGGTTAGTCACACGACTTTTGCTGAAATGCAATGGAAAAGAGACTTATTTTCTCCTCAATTCTTTGCATTACCAGTCGGGT
The DNA here is from genome assembly GCA_030247915.1 of Neophaeococcomyces mojaviensis. Taxonomy (NCBI): domain Eukaryota; kingdom Fungi; phylum Ascomycota; class Eurotiomycetes; order Chaetothyriales; genus Neophaeococcomyces; species Neophaeococcomyces mojaviensis. Next base: position 30,477 of record JAPDRQ010000202.1, on the reverse strand, counting down.
TTCATGTGCAAACACACCTTCTATCCGAAGAGTTTACCGAGGTGCTTAGGGATATTCATGCACTACAATGCATACGAGAATCTGCAGGCTTCACCTGCGAAGATATTGTGTCCGTACTACACGTTGATAATCAACAAGCCTGGGTACAGTCTAGGTTGATGCAATTGCCAAAGTCAACTATATTTCAGGAATGCTGCCATCTTGCAGCGTATCTATCAGCATGCATGCTTTGCTGTAAAGTTTGGCGCTTGTCGGTTGTTCCAGTAAGTAAGATATCTGAACCCTTTTCCCTCTTAACTCGACAATCTCCGGCAATTTTGGCCTGTGCTTTCTTGTTGTAAGTTCATGGTGGACTATTGCATTGGTGCCGTTGTTCCCGTCTTTGATTCAGCTGACTTTGGCCGTAACAGCCTCGGGTCTCTTCACAGCTGCTTAGTAGGTTGCAACAAGACAACGACGACTCGACTTGGGATGGCGCATCTGACCTACTAATTTGGCTTCTGTACATTGGAGGTGCTTTTGCTCCAGTAGGATTCGTGCGCTCAAGCTATGTCGAGCTTTTACAACGAAAGTACTGCTCCAAGATCGGTGACTCGTGCCGTTCCTGGCCTGAATTACTCAAGATCTTGACGCAGTTTATTTGGTCCAAGAAAGCATTTGGAGAGCAGGTCAAAATGTTTTGGGACGAAACTCAAACTTTCAGCATTTCTTAGACTATAGCATCCAATGAGGTTCGTTTTGCGATGACCACGCGTCTTAGTATCAAAGCCGATCGGACGATCTAGAAGGTAGTAAACATGGCGATGAGCCAAAGCCATCTTTGAAACTATAAGTTAAGTGAGATCTTTCCGTTCTTTCCCTCTCCTTTTCTACGTCGAAACTCTGTAAATCTTGTTTGAGTCATGGGGTTGAGCCAAAAGATACGTTATGTTCAAATGCTATGTGCATTGCTGCTTGGTACAGGCGATCAAGGTCGATGAACTGTCTTGCTAGAAAGGCCACTGATTACAGTTTGTCTTCTAGTCATACCAGATCATCATTCCATTGTTCTAGATTCGTGAGCTGGATAATGATGACAACTGTGGCTATACTGAGCTGGAATATCCCCGGTTTGAGCTGCTACATATGAAGATGTACATAGATGGGATGGAAGAGGATCAAATCGATATTCCTCGCGAAGTCTAGGACAATTCGGTCGAACAAAGACTGATCACCCAGCAGTCGAGGGACAAGCCCTTAAATTGAAATATCTTTTCGTGAGTAGTGGAGCCGGTGTAAGGGGTGTGTGGACTACGTGTTGAAATTTTGTTAAGAGACCTGCTCAGTTGTCAGCAATGACGTTCGCATGCAATTCTTACGCGCCTAACTATTCTTGATCAAGTCATAATCGTTTTGAAGCGCTAACATCATCCATCAAGACGGAATACTTCTTGTATCAGTCGAAACTATATGTGTGAAATTGTGATGGACGCAAAAATAGGATAAGAAAAATGGTGTCGAAGTCGGTCTCGGTGCTATATGCTCCGAAGGCGTCGTCTGACCTTCCTATTGTAGCCGATGATATCGTCGTGCAGCTGCGTATGTTCCTTTCATTGTTTACATCTCGAGTGTTAAACTGGTCACTCACTCACACACTCAAGGGCTAACAGTAGCTCGGCTCTCAGTACACAATGTGTCGCAGCTCTACGCTAGCGACGCTCCCGGTTTCCTGGAGCCAACTACCAACAGCTGCGACCTAGACAATATTATGTCGATAACATCATCCTCGGCATCTGCCTATCCTCCTCCCGTACAATTTGCCCAGCCAACGACATCGTCAAATCCCAGGTCGAACTCTTCCAGTTCTTCGGAACGTCTCAAGCGTAGGCGCACCGATTCCAGTCCTAGTGTTGCTACTACCCATGACTTTCCACCTGCCGTCAGAAGCAGACTGCGAGGAAGATATCCAAACGAGTGCTGGAATTGCGAGGCAACCAAAACAGACATTTGTCATGTTGTAGAGAAGAGGGATAGTTGGGTAAGCATATCGGTTTACGCAGACGCTTGCGCTAACAGACTAAGTTTGACGAGCTGCTGGAAGCTGGGTTGATGACCTTCGATCGTCTGGGATGCGAAGAGAATAGCATTCTTCTTTGCAAAAATTGTCATACTCAATTCGATGACTCTGCGAATCCAGGTTTTGTTTTTCTCCCATCCGACCTGCAATACTTTATCAACTTCGAGAAGGATGATTTCGAGACCAGGTCACAAATCCTACAAGAGCAAGGCTACTTACGACGAAGAACTTGTCCTACCGCAGAACGATACGAACAGCATTTACGAGACACTCAGCAACTGATGGGCGGGGTAGATCTTGGAGGGCTTTATCATATTTACATTTTGAGAAGGTATTTTGGCAAGCATGGAAACAAGCCGTGGATGCCCGGACGGGATCCGACAGGGCCCAAACAATGGCATGGGGCACCAATGGCAGCGATCAGGAGAGGAATATCTGCACTCGGCTCAATGATTTGCCAAATACCTCAACAAGAGCGGAACCAGTTACGTGAGTTACAAGACTTGTATTCGCACCAGCCCGGGGGAGCGTCGCCACGAGTGACGTTGGTAAACGATGAAGGGCCGTCGACGAACGTATTAGCTACAAGCAACGAAGCTATAGATACCAATTTCGGCACGTCAGGCAGTCCATTGCATCCTCCGCAGTTGCTACCAGCTACCCGACAACCTCCGAACACGCTCTCTCAAACTCACGGCGGTGAGTTTCGAAGATGTCATGATGATAGCGCTGTCGATGTACAATCGGTTCAGGGAAACAAGAACGCAGAAGGTCATGCATACTGTGCAGATTGGTCATACAAGAAGAGTGGTGATACTAGGAATGTACATCAACATTCCCGTAGATCAACCAAGCGCAAACGAGAGTTGATGCTGGAGGAGGTTGCTGACCATAGGTGGAGATGGGGCCCGTCTTCTAGCAGCAACGATAAAGCCGTGTTAGGAATGAAAATAGAAGACGACTCGAATGTGGATGAACAGTCAAGATGATTCCATAGGACATTGGCGCTTGCCAACCTGGCTATGGATCAAAGTAAGGCCGGACAAAATTTTGAACCTCGATACGACTATTCGAACCTTATGTATTGCTACTTCCTATGGACGATCAGCTGAGCTCCCAGGAAGCAACCTCCTTTAGTCGCATCGGACAATATTGAAGTCCACCAGAGTCCATGTTCTTCCAGGAACATTTTGCCCTTTGTCCATGTTGGGAACCTCGGCGAACGGTTCTTCGCAAACTACAGACATTTGTATTTTCTACTTGCGCCTGTACTCTTCGCATTAGCCACAGCTACGTTGACACTCCTACACAGCAGTTCCGAGAAGCTGACATCTGAATTACTTTCCAGCTGGCCATCGCCACGTGCAGTACACCTTGTTGTCCCGTTATTACTACTGCTCTAATCGATATCCATCTGGCCGCCTGCAACCACTACTCCTGATGACTCTATAGAGCTCGCCTGTAACGTGAATGAAAACGTTATCAAACAACAAATTGCGCCTGGCGCTGTTAGGGACAGGTCCTACTAGCCGATTTCTTGACCTCTATAGCCCTAGAGTCACAGTCGAGCTCTGCAAGAGCTCTTTTTGCTTGAGTTTAACTCTTCGATCTGGCATGCCTGTGATTTAGATGTGCAGATGCAGATCGATGGAGTTCTTCAAGAGCATACTTTGCAAGGGATTACGACTGCCAACGTATGCATACTGATAAAACTTACTTGACACCACCTCGGGCTTCCATCGGTGGTATGAGAGGATGCCGTAATCAAAACCGCCATCTTGATCCTGTTTTGCCAAGTTACCCCACCCTCGATACTAGGAGGTTGTGGAAGGTTGTCACTAGGGGAGCGAAAAGGGTGTGTTCAGCTGTTTGCAGCCACTCGAAAGATTTCAAGGTGCCAAAGAAATCTGAATAGGTGGTCTTCATTATAGTTTGGTTCATGGAATTACTTCACAAACCATGAGTGATGCGGGTTCGATGTGTGCACGCTGAGGCGATGCTTGCCCCAAATAGATTGGACACTTTCACGTCTTTACACAAAGTCTAATGCCGTAAAGCTAGGTTGACTACTCACTCTCAGACTGTCCTTCAAATAAAAGTATATGAAACCCACTTTATTCAATTCGTTGGCGGCACACCCGTCTTCTCTCGTTGCCTAATTTCGATACCCAGCAAAGCAGCTCCGCCAGCTTTGATCTTAGCATCATAAATTTCTTTCAGCCACTCACGTAACTCTGGATCACCTATATGTTCCGTAAGCGTCCATTCAGCATGATCCCAATCATGTTGTGAATTATTGTCTGTCTCAGGCTTCGGCTTGACAACCCATTCCGGAATCCAGACGCCGTTGCTCTTCTCGTAGCCCCATGCGCCGTCCTTGTCCCGTTTGCGTGTGAAGTTTGCTAGTGCTGGGGGACGATACTGCTGACCGGGATCAGCGTTCTCATACGTTTTGATGCGCCAGTGGATCGATGGATGGATGTACTCGTTAGTGCAGCCTAATTCCCTCAGCGGTGTTCGTGCTTCTGTCGAGCGATCAGTGCACTCGCCAGGCGTCCTATTAACCTTCCAGCTAAAGGTTCGATAAAGGAAGCCATAGCTGTCTTTGAATGGACCACCGCACCAGCGGAAGGGTTTGCCATCTGGAGCATTGTGGTTTTCGGGTTTTGGTTCTTTGATATTTCTTGCGGGCACCATTTTGACTTCTTTGGACAGACTCATCTTTCGTTGTCCTTCTTGTAATAGCCAGTGGACCTCAGAGGAAATGCCGTTCGTGACTTTTGTGACCGCGCTCTCGACAAGACCATGCTTTCTCAGAGATCCATACCGCCACAATTCCTTCATGACTGTGAATGGATAGTCGCATATATCATTGTATGTCCAATCGTCAAAGGCGAGATAGCGTCCGAGCATTTGAACCATCCAGCAGAATGTGATATTAGCGAGACCTTTCGCGGTTAGTTTGCGAATAACGGTGCAGAGCAAACATACCTTCACCATCATAGCTGTCGTCTTTATCAGATCCGCCACCAATGTTGATATGTACACCTGGGAACCATACTTGGCAAAAATCTGTAGGATGACTTTTGCGTCGAACGGCAAGAAGCTTGTCGATGTCTTCTCGATGTTTCTTCAAATCGGGCCACTCAACTGCTTCGTGTTCTATAGCTTTCTCTTCCGCTTCAAATGTGGCGTCATTGGGTACGTACCATAAAGTGGGCAGAAAAGGCTCGCGATGCTCATCCAAAGCAAGTGCATGAAAGGCGTGTCGAATGTCTTCAACTGTGAGCTGGCATATTCCACAAGCAATACTCAGAACTTACATGGACTTAGTTTCACGTTCAAAAATTCGAATCTTCGACGACTCCAGGCGTTATTGAAGAGCCTTGTGTCGGCGAGGCCAAGACTGCCAACGGTATCAAAGCAACCAACTACCTGTACTACATGTGAATCTTCCCCGTGAGTGAAATCGTCAGGGGAACCATGTGACATCTCATAGGGTTTTCGCTCGTAAACCTCGTCCGCTTTGTCCTCTGGAACTAGTGGCGTCACACCCCGTAGAAACTGGAAATATTCTTTGGTCTTTCTGAAGTCGTGCTTGGCGGTGTTCGTCTGATATGCTGCCCAGAGTGCCGGAAAGATCTGCATACATTCAGGCTTGAAAATACCAATGTCAGTAATGAGACCTGCAACACACTTTGCAGTGAATGCCCCTCGAGAAAACCCGAAGCAAAAGACTTGATCGCCAGGACTGTAATTATTCACAAGCCAGTTGTAAGCTTCAAGAACATTGACTAGGAGACCATCTCCCGATGCGCCTTGGCGATCTTTTTCAAGCTGCGCCAGAGCCCCTGTGCCAACACCAGAGTCGTAGTAGACCATCTGCTGCCATACTTTCCCATCTTCATCAATACCTGCTTGTGCTAAGGTTCTAGCGAGTCTTGTTACGTTGGACGGAATGTTATGGTCGCCTGTGACCGACGATTGCCATGTGCCATCGCAACAAATGATCATGCGCTTCAGTTGTGGACTTGTAGCCTTCATGTTTCAGGTTCATGAATCAATGTGGACTGTTCCCAGACAGATAAGACAGTATGAATCCTTACGTAGGATGCATGCTGCTATTGAAGTTTGCATAAAGTGCCCATGGGACCTCACCCCGCACGTTGCGCTGCCATATCGAGATGGATACTCCATGCTGACTTGAAAGGGTGTGGGGTTGCGTTCAGCTGAAGATCATTGGGCTGATCGAGACCGGTCTGCTTCAGCTGGAAGAGCTAGGATGTCATGCATGTCGCATGGGAAACTCAGCTTGAAAAATGGGAACATGTGGCATCAAGTGATCACATTATCCGGTATTTCTGTTGGTCAGCCATGATGCAGAAGGTGTAAGTGTGTGACGCGAAACAGGGATTTTTGTTGAGGGCTACAAGCAAAGGTCGGTGTAAGTCTATCAGACTAGGGTTGATGAGCAGCCAGTCCTGCACCATTCTTGTACTCATTTGCCATTCTTTTTCTGTAGGATTTCTGTAGTTGACATATTTGCCTCGACCCACTCGTTACGTAATGCAATATTATCTCGTGATAGGCTAAACATCAGTTGAATGGAAAAAGGTTAAGTGGCGCCATCGAGGTACATCAGGTAGTGCGTGAGCCTGGCAAGTTTCTCTTAACTAAATGGGACAGTTCGTGGCTTACTAAAGTGGAAGCTTATCTAGTGCTTGAGAGGATCAGAATGCTGAGGGTTTCAGCTGTCGGGTGGCTCGTTGTTGTGGTTGGGCGGGCGCGTGTTGCCAACTCTGGGCTTGCATCGGCGTTACCTTAATTAGCATAACCTGCACGATTGTACCTTCATGTCCTCTTTTTTATACTTGTGTCTACCACGTCAATCAGCGTACGATTTTGCTTTTAGCAGCAGCGATGCATTACTATATTTGCCATTTTGACCTCGGACAGAAAATACTCTAGCTATGAGTAGCGTGCGCGTTTCGCCATTGCTTCAAAATATAGGTGACTTATAGCATAGAGTAAACCTCATTTAAAGATGTAGCCGGTGTTGGCAGCTTACTGGTTTTTAAGTAGTTTTGGGGGAACAACTCGGGCCACACTACCTACTACTTTTAGCTACTGTATTAGCTACAGCCTAGAGAACTTATTTATAGTAATAATATAATAATCCTCTAATTAATAACTTCTTTTATTCTTATCGTCGCTCGTATCGCTATCGCTTTATAGAATTATATATTAGGAACCTTACTGAATAACAAGTTATTAAGTATAGTTCTAGGCTTTACTCGATAAGAATAGAAGAATTAGGGATGCTAGAGCTGTGTCGAACAAGAGTTAAGATGTAACTTAGGTTAACTACAGAAGCTATGGATATACATAAAAGACTCGTATCTATATACTCGTAAAGCAATAACTATTATCTAGTGTTGGTTAGTTATAATCAGTATACTCAGCTATACTTAGTACTAATCACTTCTAATTAGTACTAATTATACTGATCTCTACTAATCACTTTCTTATACGTGATCCTTATCTCCTATCTTTATGTTACACGCTAGCCTGACAACGACCGAGCAAACACAATAAACAGGGCCGTAGAGCGGCTAGTACGAATCATGAGCCAATTGGAAGGAGTACAATAGAAATCATGCCTAATGAGGCAATCCAGTGTCTGCTGTGTCTGTTGTGTCTGTTTAGTAGACACCACAGACACAATAGACGACGTGACTTATATATACTGATCTAGTTATAGGCCACTATGAGATAGTCTCTCCTTCCGTAGTCAATCTAAGCCAGACCCTCTACCCTACCTTTTACACCACAGTTACCCTAGCACTATATACTATACTTATACCCTAATAGACCAAATCCTAACTCCAGTTTAGCCTAGCCTTACGTCTTAGAAGGACTATAACACTTTACGTACTAGACTCCTTCGCTTATCTTTTTATATCTTCTCTTAGATACGGCCGTCTAACGACCTAATTTAATCTAATCGTAATACTTTCTTCTCTTTAGCTTATTTACGCCTACGCGAACGTATAACTAGTAAATACTTATTATAAATATACTTATTCTTTCTTTTCTTTATAACTAACTATAGTATAGAAACGAAAAACTAATAATAATTTATTTTAATTTTAGAAACGTTCTTTGAAATTTATATTAATTATTTATTAAAAGAACTTAGATCTTTTAATTAATAACTTATTACGAACTATAATCGCTCTACGACTATACTAAAAGATATAGAAGATTAAATAAGGAAGCTTAGTACGTACGAGTATTATAAGTTTAGTACGCTAACTAAAAAAAGTAATTTTAATATAGTTAATATATTAGTTACTAATATACTAAATATATTAATATATTAAAGACTTTCTTATTAAGAAATAATTTATAAGTATATAGATATACGTTAATAATATATATTTATAGCTTTTATAGTTAATTTAAATTATATTTTAACTCTTATTTAATATAGCTCTAGTATTCCTAATACTTTTATTTTTATTAAGTAAAGTTTAGAACTATACTTAATAACTTATTATTTAGTAAGGTCCTTAATATTTTAAATTTCTTTTTAATAAAAGTATAATATTTATAAGCTTAAGTAAAGCTATCTTAAATAAGTTATTATTAACTTAGTTAATAGTATTTAACGATCCTAATTATTAGACCTTATAAAACTTATATAAAGCTTTAGTTCTCTTAATATATTTAGCTTTAGTATTAGTATTTCTATATTAAGCGTCGTAAATCTTATAATTAATACTTTAATAACGACTCTTATTAAGTTAAAGGTCGATATTATAAACGTTAAAAAAACTAAACTTAAGATTAAGAAACTTAAACCTTTTAAAGATAATTAAACTAAGTTTAAGTAGTTCGAATATTAGGTCTAAGTATATCTTAAGTTTAGAGATTTAATAAAAGATAAATAAATTCTTTAAATAAGTAATTTACTTCGAGATAAGGCTATAGACTCGTTCGAACTATATTTAGAGAATTATTTTAAGAATAATAAAATTAAAAATCGTAAGAAATATATTAATAATCTATTTAAAAATATTAATAAATTTCTTAAGGAACTTAAAAAACTTTATAATAACTCTAATCTTATTTATAAAATAAAAAAAGAACTTAATATATTTTAATAAAAAAAGTTAATAGTAGATTATATTATTAAATTTTATTATATTACTAAACGACTAAAGAGAGATAATAACGCTTTTTATATAAACTATTACTATAACCTTAAAAACTTGATTAAAAATAAAATCGTAAGACTTTTTAAAAACGATTATTCTTTTAAATTAAACGATCTTATTAAGAAAACTAAAAGAATTAATACTTATCTCTAGAAACGAAAGCTTAAAAAGTCGTAATACTATAAATATATTAGTAAGAAGCCTTATAATAAAGGATATAATAGAAGTTATAAGTATTATAACTCTTACGCTATAGTTTAGTAAGTTATTAAAATATAAAAACTATAGAATAAGATTTAGAAAAAGAACTATTCTTAAATAAGTAAAAAAAGAAGTACGAGAACGATAAATACTTTAAATATAATAAAAAAGAATATTAAATAAAGGACTATAAAAAGAAGCCGAAAAGACGTATAAATATTATTTAAGCTTCGATTTAGAAATAGATTAAAGCTTTTAAAAAGTAACTAAATATATTTAATATATAATACCTTAATATTACGAACTATAATCGCTATATAGTTATACTAAAAGATATAAAAGATTAAATACGGAAACTTAATATATATAAGTATCGAAGACTTAGTACGCTAACTAAAAGAGATAACTCTAATATAATCAGTATATTAGTTTAGATATACTAGATATACTAATATACTAAGAACTTCCTCTTTAAAAAACGATTTATAAGTATATAAATATACGTTTCTTATATACCTCTATAAGCTTCTATAATTAACCTAAGTTATATTTTAATTATTATTCGATACAGCTCTAGTATCTTTAATATTTTTATTTTTATTAAGTAAAGCCTAGAACTATACTTAATAACTTATTATTTAGTAAGGTTTCTAATATTTTAACTATCTTCTTAATAGAAGTATAATATCTATAAGCTTAAATAAGCTCGTACTTAATAAATTAACGTTAACCTAATTATTAGTATCTAGTTAACTCTAATTACTAAATTCTAATATCTTAAAATTACTAATAAGCTTAGCTCTCTTAATATATCTACTTTTAATAATAGTAATAAGCTAAGTAATACTTTAGTTATTAATTTATCTAACTAAGTAATTATAATAAATATTAAAAATACGAAGCTTAAGATTAAGGAATCTAAACTCTTTAAAGAAGATAAAGCTAAGTTTAAATAGTTTAATATTAAATTCGTACCTATCTTAAGTTTAGAGACTTAGTAGGGGATAAGTAGGTCCTTTAGGTAAGTAATCTACTTAAAGATCGCGCCGCGGATTAATTTAAACTATACTTAAAAGACTACCTTTAGAATAATAATAAAAAGGATCGAAAGAAACGAATATAAGAATTATTTAAGGATATTAATATATTCCTTAAGAAACTTAGAAAACTCTACGACGACTTTAACTTTATTAAGAAAGCTAAAAGAGAGCTTCGTACTCTTTATTAAAAGGAATTAGTAGTTAACTATATAGTTAAATTTTACTATATTATAAAACGACTAAAACGGGACGATAACGCTCTCTATATTAACTACTACTATAAATCTAAGAACTTTATTAAAGATAAGATTATAAATCTCTCTAAGAATAACTATTTAATCGATCTAATTAAACTTATTAAAAAAGTATTAAGATAGAAAGGTAGCGGTAGGTAGATAGTAAGTAAATAACTTATTATTATTCTATATACGCGTCGATAGTCCCTATATATATATACCTATAATAGGGATAAATAAATAGCTAGCCCCTGTAAGGGGTACTAAATAAAGAGGTTAGTTAGGTAGTAGGAAAAGCTACTAACTGGCTTTATTAGTAGACCAACTGGTCTACTAAGGTTAGACTTATCCCTTTTAGGGCTGCTATTCTTAATAAGCCTAGAAAGATTTACTATATATAAATTACTGAATAAAAAGATAATAGCTAGTAGAACTCGTTTAACTTAAAAGCTTATTAAATAACTATAATATACTATATATAGGGCCCCGTTTCTTAGCCCCGTTTTAATAATCCTACTTATATAAGCCCCTTCACTTTTCTATCTCTCCTTATATATTATATAAAACTTTATATTATCTTTATAATAGCTCTTCTTATATTCTTCTATATAAACGAACTTTTAAAACGCGTATATATAGATCATACGTATTACACGCCAGCCTAACTACGACTAAATAAACACAATAAACAGGGCCGTAGAGCGGCTAGTACGAATTATAAACTAATTAGAAGGAGTATAATAGGAACCATGCCTAATAAGGTAATCTAGTGTCTACTGTATCTATTATATCTATCTAATAGACACTATAGACATAATAGATAACGTGATTTATATATACTGATCTAGTTATGGACTATTATTAGATAGTCTCTCCTTCCGTAGTTAATCTAAGCTATACTCTTAACCCTACCTTTTATACCACAGCTACCCCAGTACTATATACTATACTTGTACCCTAATAGACCAAACCCTAACTCTAGTCTAGCTTAGTCTTATGTCTTAGGAGGACTGTAATAATACGCGTAGTTATTCGCGGTTTTATCGCCTCGCGTAAAGTAGGTTCAAGCTCTTTTTATCCTCCAAACGCACGCTTTGTGAAAATTAGCGGCTCCACTGTGCGACTTCCCTTCCATAGTCATTATATAGAATTCTAGTCCGCGCAGAGAGAATACCGTATTGTACATTGGATATCGCGATTCAATAGCTCGAGCCTGTAGTGAAGCTGCAGTTTGGGCTTATATAGACAATTCGTGGTGTCATAAAACGGCCTGGCCATCGCCAATGCGTCAAAAATCAGTACCACGCCTTTAATAGCGATCCTGCGCCCTGGTGGGTAGGTCATAATGTTCATGATATGCCCTCCAGCAGCCTCTTGTAATACAGAATGCCTTTCCACACTTCGTACACCAATTAAACGTGCGACAGCCGCGGGCCGGCGTAATATTGTTGATGACTCGGCCCAAGGGCGTCGATCTGGTATACGCCCGCGGTTGACAGCCTCTCCACGAATAGTAGACGCTTTTTAACCTCTCCTACGGTGTATGGACCTTATCTTGCTGGTGAATTAGCCCTTCGATTAACTCTTTAATGAATAGCTCGTGTCTATTGTCTCGTACGTGTGGTGGAGGTTAGTAGAGTTCGTAGATAAGGTAGGTATTGATTTAACATATATCGATTATAAATTCGAGCATTTTCTTAGTCTACTTACGTTGGCTAGCTATTTAAGTAGTCGAATATAATCTATATCGGTTAGTAAGGTCAGTTAAGCCTATGTAGGTGTTATAATTAATTGGAATAGCCGGTTGATCGAGAATAAGTCGTGGAAAGCCGTTTTTATGACTTCTGGTTATATTTCTCGGTGCGTACGATCTGGTAGTATTGATTATAGAGGTATTGCGGTGTACTGTGCTAATAAAGGATACGATATTTCCCTTTAAATAGTTATTCTAGACTACGTAGTTAACATTTTAGTGTACTATTTTGCTGACTAAGCTATTTTCGGCTAGTAAACGTGGGTATTTATACTTAATAGCGAGTAATATAGCTAGAAAGCCCTTAGAGTTCTTACGTATAGTACTATAGAGGCTAATATTAAGGCTAATTAATACCCTAGCTAGCGGTACGTTCGTAAAGGCGTTATCGACGAAGTATATATACTTTTAGTCTGGAAATCGTGTCTGTAAGGCCTTATAAAGCTTATATACTATCGACTTAAGTAGTAGAAGGTGTATTTCAGTTACGATCTGGTTAATATAATTAACCTTACGTTTCCTAGTTAATCTAGTAGTTAGTTTAATACTAATACCTCCTTCTACCCCTTCGATACTACACTGCCTCGAGGATATAGTAAAATTATAAATAGCACTATCGTAACTAGTTAGAGAATAAATTATAAATCTACACTTTATTAATTTATACGAGAGGTCGTACGATTACTATATACGTCTATAAAACTTAATTACGCTTTCGTTAACGTAAATATAACTTAATAAAACTAGTAGCTCTCGAAAGGCCTATCGTACGCTATCTAGACTATTTTAGATCTTTTAATACTACGGAGAGTATTTATTAGGTGCTAATCTACTATTATAGAGATATATAAAGTGTTTAATTATTAAGAAGCGATTAAGACTTAGCTATTTCGTTAAGGTATTATCCTTGGCTTAGTTTTTTCTAAAACTAGTATTTCTCACTCTAAACTTGGCTATCTCGATACGAATAGCTATCCAGCGCCTAATCTCGATCTTTAGTACAGGCCTAATCGGACGACCTTGCTATTATTAACCTTAGATAGCTATATTGGTTTAATGAAGTAAGAGAAGAACCACTCGACCAAAAAAGAGTAAGAACAGTTTAACAGGCGATAACAGGCCACGCGATGGATTAACGAGCCCAAACGATCGATAACGAACTTCTACAGGAGGTATATACTGCGGTAATCCTGCCTGTAAGTGCTCTTTAACTAGTGCTGCTGTGATATCGTCGATTTTGAGATCTGGGGTCGGATCTGGAGGCGCGTCGCCAGGCACGCCCTGGTTTTCGACAAAAACTTCATATCGCTGCTGCGCATTGAATTCAGCCATATCGTGTACGAGAGCTATACCATTCGATGCAGAAAGACAGGACAAATACAATGATATTATTGAAATGACAATTGGACTACGTGGTGGCTAGCAATTGCAGGTGGAACAATATGGGTCGAACAGCTAGCGTGGTCAATTTGGCTTTGCGCTAATTTTCACAAAGCGTGCGTTTGGAGGATCTTATCTTAGCGCAGTATCTCGAAAACGTAATTTACCCCGTTTAAGGGAGCTCTATTAATAGAAATAAAAGTATTAGGGATACTAGAGCTATAGCGAACAAAAGTTAAGATATAACTTAGGTTAACTATAGAAGCTACAGATAAACACAGGAGATATATATCTATATACTCATGAATTGTTTCCCAATAAGGAGATCTTTGGTATATTGGTATATCTAGTATGTTCAGACCAGCATACCAACCATACCAGAGTTGCCTCTTATAGTTAGCGTGCCAAGCCTTCCGTACGCACACGTGCTAGGCTTCCTCGCTTAACCTTCCATATCTTTCGGCATGGCCGTATGGCGGTCATGGTTCGTAACAGAAACTAGGGATATGGAGAAAATCGCGTTGACGCGCAAGATCGGCGTATAATTATAACCAACTACTGTAGCTCGCATGATACATTGCTTGGGCCTCTCTAATGATACATTCCAAATTCCAAATTCAAGCGTGCCAGTCGTTGCTTCTGTATATCCAAGATTTGACCCTTCCAGTTTTTGAGCCATCAAGATTCACAGTCGACACAACTGCCATCAACATGAGCGCCGAAGTCCAGAGCCAGCAAGATATCAACAGTCAGTGCATTAGCAAACTCAAAAATTAATTATCTTCGACAATGACTGGTATTTTGCTCTCTCGGTCATTCCTTCTTGCCTAAGTCAGCTTGCTACGTCTAATATGTATGGTGCCCTTCTCGGAGCGGCGTCCGCAGATGTCTCGAAGGAGATCGATAAAACCCTCTTCAAGACAGAATGGGAATACACCTTCTATTTCATCTCACACTGAACTCTATGTAGAAGTCATACGGTATTTGGTTGCTTGGTCGAGGTGGTCAAAGAATGTGAAAATGCATTCGATCTCGCCATCAACAGCTTTCGAGACTTGAATGAGAGTGCCGACGATGTCTCTGGTATTGTAAGTAAGCAATAGAAGCAGTAAGCGTTACTGTGCTAAAGTAAGCAAGCTCTCAGAAGCTCTCTTCCCTGCTTTGGCAGACATTTCAGCTCAGCCGTCCGAGCACCACGTTATCCTGTTAAAAGATGCGATGAACGACCTCAAAAAGACAACTAACCGTACACATGATGCAGTTGAGATAATAGCAACGACATTCGACCAAGTCCATGCTAAGGTCAGAGAACTGCTGCGTGTAACTAATGATAAAGCTGGTCTTGCACAACAGGCCGAGAAGCTAGCCGTGCTCCATGCGTACACTACCTCACTAAAATTTCATCAAATAACCGCAGCCATCAAGACATCACAAGATGCCGTCGATAACATGAAAGGTGTGCTTAGAACAGCGCAAGATTCGTATGATCGAGCCAGCAAGAATTACCCTTCAAGTAAGTCGTCATTGCTACGTTGTTCAGACAAATCTAATCATTCGGATCACAGCAATGGAGGTCTTTGGAGCATCAGTTGCAATGGC
The DNA here is from genome assembly GCA_030247915.1 of Neophaeococcomyces mojaviensis. NCBI lineage: Eukaryota > Fungi > Ascomycota > Eurotiomycetes > Chaetothyriales > Neophaeococcomyces > Neophaeococcomyces mojaviensis. Next base: position 14,992 of record JAPDRQ010000202.1, on the reverse strand, counting down.
ATTTACCGATTGCGTCACATCAGCCATCTCTCAGCTCGTGAATACAGAAACTAAATTTCCTGCTCATCTTCTAAGAGAGCGCTAGGTTCCTGCTTTCGTTAATAACATGAACATGGCCAACAAAATCGAGTCAGGCATCGATGTAGTTACCAAAGATAGTCTCGTGATCGCGAAAGATGTCAAAAGTGCCGTAAAACCTATAACGAATGACAAGGATTCTGCAAAGACAGTTGATTATGCCTCAGACCCGGTATATGCTCTAGTATTCACAGATAATTAATACATCGTTCATATTGGCAATATCATAACGGCTGGTAAAGATAGTGGAGTTGATTGGAAGTCAGTGCAGGCACCAAATAAAGACTCTGGGACATCCGATAAACCAGTTTGTCTCAGATCTACAATATTTAGTTAACCAGCTCTAAGAATCGTTGAATAGGACTGTACTAACTAGCAAGCCGCCGTCAATTGAACTGAAGTCCATAGTTAATGACACTGTAAAGGTGGGTTTTGTAGTGCTTCTCGCGCTACTAATTATTCACCCTTCCAGGTAGTAAATGATGTATTGAATGCATCGAGACAAAGCGATGCACCACTAACAGCTGATAAAGATGTAGTATATGGATGGCAAAGGAGCATTAAAGATCTCGTTGGACGTATATCTACGCTCATGACACATGGGGAATTCGCTTTAAGGAACAGGTGGTGCTACCGGTGCTGCTTTTCCGAAGCCGACCACCAGCGTTGCCGACACCGCGAATAAGACCGAAGCTCACAATAGGTAAATTGATATCCTAGAAACCTTTCTGCTAATGATTAACAGCACAAAGTCTTCGCCAGGGTGCGGCCAACTACCTTAATACCACCCAGCAAGCCTTATCCACTTCTTTGACGACCTACTCCAAGGCTACGAAGAAGCTCGCCGACATACAGGAAAGTCTTGGAAAGCTCAAGGCTGAAGTTTAGGATTATAAAGCGGAGGTGAAAGTCTTGGTATGATACTCGCACTTTTGATACAGATTGCAAATTCCCTAACACTTCCACCCAGACGGAAATCGTGGTCATCCTGACTTTGATGGCCACTTCTATAATCGACATCAACACTAAGATCAACTCTCTTTTGATCCATTTCGAAGCCATTGAGACCTTTATCGGCTACATTGTGTACCCTTCCGAAACACTGCTTAAGAAAATCCAATTGGAACTTAATGAAGTCGATAAGCAGACCAAGAAGGGCCCTGTGCCTAATGCTAGTAACCTTCCAAGTCAGGTAATTTGTCGATCAGCTTGTATTATTGCTTTCGGCTAAACCGATGGGTCATTCTACGTCACCGGCTGCATCGTTGCAGCATACTTCGAGGTTCTTGGAGACTCGGCAAAGAGTTTTGGTGAGGTCTTAAAGACCTTTATAACCGCCGACGATGACCTTAGAGGGCTCAAGGTGGTCAGAGAGGCAGGGAGGCCATTTCCGATGCAAGTAGACAAAGGTTTGTTGCTACAGCGCCCGCGTGTTTTTCCATGAGACCGTTGTTAAAATTCTATAGATTCCAAGAAGAAACAGAAATCTGCTGGTGACGCCAACGACACTCCGGACACTGATACAAATTCCAGCACTGGCACTATTGATTCAGAGCAAGCACTTATGTTAAGAGATAGAGCAACATATTTCACCTAAGCCAACGAGGAGACAGTCTAACCAAACTGGCATTGCTGTAATCACGCTGACACGTACAATCATAAAGTTATTGATGGAACCATTGGCCCTCGTTATGTTTGATATACCAGTTGAAGGTAAGCCGACAGGGCAGTGGGACCAGTCTTTATAACAGCTAGCAACGAGGCTTCCAGTTCGTTATCCAATAGCCAAAATGATCTCGCTACTGTTGGCTTATATTGATCTTCTGCAAGATTCGTTCGTATGTGGAGTCGATAGACTTCGGAAGGGAGTTGATGTGCTTTCCGTCAAGATGGAGGCTGTAAGGTTGGGTCCCGGATCTCCTCCATCGCTAGATGCAGCCACAGGTGTGTGCGATACTTTAGTTGCAGACGTCTCCTAGGTGATAGTAACCTGCAGGCCCTTCGAATCATCTGCGTGAAAGGGTGAAAAGAAATCATACTGCATGCGTACATCATCGTAGGTGGTTTGAAATAGCTCCACGTCGAAACGGTGAAGCAAATTCGCTGTTACCATCATCACCTGAAGCATTGCAAGTTCTCGGCCAACGCAGGAGCGCGTACCTTTGCCGAATGGCGCAAAGAATTGTTCCGATTGTTTGTACATGGAAGGATCGAGCCAGCGTTCCGGACTGAACTTTAGGGGTTCTGGATGGCAATCTGGATCGAGATGCAAGTCTCGAATGCTCATACTGATGACCGTCCCAGGAGGAAAAGTGTATCCGTTGCAAGTGATTGGATTCTGCGGATCGTATCGAGGTAGTCGTCCTGAGACTTCATTTCCCATTCGAAGTCCTTCTTTGATCACGGCATCCAGATACGGTATATGCTTCAATACTTCATAGGACGTTAGGTCGCCCTGCTTTGCTGCATTTGATATGTCAGCCAACAAACGGGCTTTGACAGCTGGATTAGCTAAGATGTGATAGAAGATATGCTCCAGTGCACTGCCTGTTGTTTCGGAACCTGCTCCAACTAATGTAACGGCTTCCTGAAAAATACGGCTTGCCGTCTTGTCACTTTGAGGCAGGTCTGAATGGAAAATTCCGTGGAGAACAGAATCGTCGCTTTGTTTTCCCGTTGCAACAATCTTTCTTGCCTGGTCTTGGTTGTGCTAAGAAGGTTTAGTAGACGTCATGATACAATATCAAGGGCTCGTACAGATTGAAAGTCGAGCATCTGGACCATTCCAGGAGTGGCAGTCAGCTTCACTAGCCATGTTGGTAGCATCATAACTGTGGGAATTATGAAAGGGAAATGGCGATTGTACGCAGCAACACCGGACAGCTTGCGGTTCACGTTGTGATAGTCCTTTCCAAAATCCCTCGCACTAAGCAAATTGAACCCTTCTGGTAGGGCATACTGGCTGACTACGTCGGTTGCCAGCGATCGAAATGCAGATCCGAGAATGACTGGGTTGTTGGTTTCCCGATACTCTTCAAGACGAGCACAAAGCTGCAAGACACTCTGACGGACCTGTTTCTCGAGGTTAAGAATTGCTGACTGTGAGAAAAACCTGGTGAATGCTTTTCTTCGCTGTCGATGCTGGCTGTACGATGCTGTCCCGAAGGAGGCATCAGAGGTACCCACGAATCGGTAGTAATACCAGTCCTTGTCTAACTTCATAGAAGTATTGTATAATTGATCGAAGAATTTAGGATCCTGGATGTGAACCTCGCGCGGGTTGATGCGCACGACCGGCCCTCGACGGAATTAGAGTGAAAGACAACCTTGAGCAGACAACTCACCATATGTACGATGAAGATCGTCAATCAGGAAGGTGAACTTCCCCGATCGGATCGCATCATGATAAAATTCGTACAGATGAGTTAGGGCAGCAAGTTTAGGACCTGGTATTTTGGCGAGCGGATGCAAGATCAAGCGGTCTATTGCGACATAGACCAGTCTTAACGAGACTAAGGCGGCCAAAACCAGCAGCATAAAATGTATATTGTAAAGAGGTTCGGGCGCCATAGTGGATTGTTGTTATCGTGGAAAGCAAAGAGAAGATGGAAAACTGACTGCATCAAGAACAAGACCCATGAGAAATCGCGAAACGAGTGTGTTAGGCGATCTGGCCCGATAGAACATCGGCTATCGATTTGGATGTTCGAAGGAGTTGATGACTATGTGGACTCAGAGAAGAGTAACTCAGAGATAGCTTCCGAAGCCCCCGATGCAGGTCGAGCTCTAGTGCCTCGGCTAGGCGATAAATTCAAGTCCCCATTCTAGATCATCAGCGATATCCTCTGCGCGTACAATTTGTTCCATTTAGCGGCTCCACCACGGGAGCACCACCAGGTGGTCATTACATAGAAATAATCTCATTGCAATGAGTATGATATTGTACGTGTACCAGATCTTGATTCTATGCATTATCACGCGTTTAAGGCCGCGATTTGGCCTTGTATAGACAAATCCTGGTGTTATAAAGCGAGATCGCTGTCGCCTGGTGTTGATATTAACCCCTTCTTGCTAATATCGATCCTTTAGCCTGATTGTAAGGCCTTTCGCCCTATAATATTAACCCTAGTAGCCCTTACTAACGCACAGATACTTTATATAGTCGTTATAGTAGTCGGTAGTCCTATTCGAGAGGATAGTAAGAAGTTAGGCTGATCGGGGAGAACTGAGGGTGAGGGTTAGAACTAAAAGTGGTGGACTTAGAAAAATTTTAAAAAAATTTTCGAATCGAAAAGTAAGACTATACCTAGTTAATACTAGTATTTTCTTCTTACTACTAAACTAAGCCTAATTATATTTAGTATAATTCTTACTATTTTATAAAAAGTTCTAAGTTAGTATTAACGTAGCCTTATTAAGCGCGAAATTTCTTAAAATAGTATTAACGTAGCCTTACGCTGCGCTAAAAACATTCTTAGGTATTAACGAGGTAGCCTTATACGGCGCTAGAAATGCTTCTAGATATTAGTAGGGTAGCCTTACGCGGCGCTAAAAATTCTTTTAAATATTAGTAAGGTAGCCTTACGCGGCGCTAAAAATTCTTTTAGTTAATACGAGTACAGCCTTATATAGCGTAAGAAGATAGTTCTAAATATTACTAAGACAGCCTTATTACGTAGCCGGACTAAGTTTACTTATACTTCTAAGCCTAATTAGGCTTAGATCTAGTTAGATATACGAACTAATAATTATCCTAGCTATATATTAGTAGTACAGCTATAAGAGTATTTTCGTATATATAATAGCTAAAATTAAAGAATAAAACTACTTTCGGTATTTAATTATAGTATCGAGTTAATACCTAACTATTATTTAATCTACTCTCCTAGAATCGATCGTAAAGATCGTTAAATAGTAGAATAGTAATTATATAAAGTAATTAGTTAAAAAAACTATATAGTAGTTTAGATTCGAATAAAAATATACCGTTTAACCTAGGCTATCGTTTTGTCTTTTAATTATATTCTCCTAACTTATATCGTTTAATTTAGATCGTTAATCTACTTTAAATTACTTCTACTAGTAGGCGATAGCTTCGAATAATAGTAAAATCCCGTATATTAATCCTAGAACCGAAATAGAAAGCCTAATATTAAGCTATTAAAGTCGAATATCGATAATTAAGTCGCGCTAAACTAAATATACGAGCCGCTTAAACGTATAAGACTAAGGTACTTTAAGACTTTAAACGTTACTATAAGGATTTCTAACGACGTACTATTATTAACGAATATATAATATTATTTACTAGTGTATTAGTACGAATACCTTTATACTAAAGTTAAAGCTAAAGATAAAGTAGTCTCTTACCCGCGTAAGAGGTATAGAACTAGATTTAAGCCTTAAGATACGGCTTTAATTAGAATTAAACTTATACCTAGGCCTAGAATTAAGATCTTAACTAGATTTAAAACTAGAATTAATCGTTAACTACCGTAGTTATATCTAACTCTTCGTTCCTTAAGAGTATTAAGGTCTACCTCTCTATCTCTTCTCTACCCTTAGTTATATCTAAGAAAAGAAGAACTTAAAGAAGAAAACCTCGACTACGAAAGCTAACGATATTTAGTTCTTTAAGAACCGAGTTATCGTAGCGTCGATAGCTATCGAAATAGAAAATCGTTAGTAAACCTTTAAGTAACCGTCGATAATTACTATCGCTAATATCTACTTAATCTACTAAAGGTAGTAATATCGATACTTAAATAGATTCTAGTACGTAGGCCGCGCTTATTTTATACTTTAGCGATATTCTAAATATAAGTAATCCCCTTATTACTAAGAAAATCTTCGATCTTATTTAAGACGGCTTAAAAAAGAATATTTTTTATAAGAAATACACTTTCTATAAGTATAATAATAATAATAACCTTAAGCTCGACGAGTTAAGTACTTATTTTAAGAGGATATTATTAACTAGATCTTTATTAAATCGAAAAATAAATATAGAACTACTACGTACCGATTTAAGATATAAAATATTTAAAGTCGTATTAACTATCGAGCGTTAAATAATCGAAACTATAAAACGCTTACTATTAAGAGGTTATACGTCTCCTAATCTAGCTTTATCCTTCGTTAATAATAATAGTATAAATCTAGAAATAGTTTTAGAAGAAAATACTTTACTAACTTATTAACGATAACTAAACAATAAACTAAGCTAAGCTTCTCTATAGTTACTTAACTATTAACCTTAAGCTTCTACTTATAATTCGACTCTACCTACTAAAAGTACGTCTACGGTTATCGCTTCTCTTTAAAAGGCTATTTAGCTATAGTATACGTATATAGTAGGTACTCCGTCGTATATTAGTAATACGAGTATAACGAGGTTTAGTCTTTGTTAAGAATAGCAACCCCAAAAGGGGTAAGTTCAACCTAGGGTGGACCAGTTGGTCCACTAGTGGAGCCAGTTGGTTAGTGGCCTCCCTGCCACTTAACTAACCTCTTTCTTTAGTACCCCCTATAGGGGCCAGCTATTCATTTATCCCTGTTATAGGTGCATATATATAGGGACTATCGGCGCGTATATAGAATAATAACAAGTCATTCACTTACTATCTGCCTACCGCTACCTTCCAACCTTAACAGGTTATGAGCCCGGCAAAGCCAATCTTTTAGGCAATATCTTACCTGAATACTTCCGGTTTATAGGCACCGATACCGCCTAAAAAATGGACTCCTCCAGCTATAAATTCCCTAAACTAAAGGGATCAGTTAATTGGGATATATAGTCGATACGAGTATCAGTAGTACTAACCTAGAAGGGCTATATCGAAGTTATGGGCCTGCCAACTGGTCTATTATCTCAACTAGTAAACCTAGATCTAAACTCGATAGAGCCAGCCTAAGTAAAAGCCCGACAAGATTACTAGGCTCTATAGAGAGAATATTAGACCTATCTAGCCAATAGAGAGATTTAATTATACTAAGTAGCATCCTTAATACGGCTAATGTTAGAGGACGGACCCCTACTATAGACGCGTAATATTAACGATGTATATACGCTATAGGTGCGCTTATAGGCTCTATACGAATCAACTGGTTTCAGTTTCAAATTTCTACTCACTAGAGAGCTATTTTTAACTACTTTAGCACGCTATAATAGTTTAATAGAAGCCTATCTCACTAAAATTCGACGTTTAACGGACGAATTAGCTGTAAAGTAGCTTACTATACCGAATAAGATAATTGCGGCCTATACCCTCTTAAACCTTAGTCCGGAATAGGAAAATACGATGGCTATAATTAGCTAAACCTATCGATCTTAGAATGGCGATATTAACCTTATTACCCTATTTAGCTAACTGGCTAATGAATTTAGGCGCCGCTAGGCCTAGATATAACTAGATGAGATGGCTATGACAGCCTAAAACAAGCCCTAGAGACCTAAATGTCCCTACTATAAGAAGGGAAGATACCCACCTCAGAAATACTGGATAAAATATCCTCACCTAATACCTAAAAAGGTAAAAGAGCCCTAGAAGGAGCCCTAGAAAGAGGTATATATAGCCGAAGAAGAGATTACCTTTCACTCCTCTATCTCGGAGGATATAGGCACCTAGTACCTAGAGAGCGCGGTTACTAGCTATATTAGTACCTATAAGAGGCTATTCTAAAGGCTATAGCCTTATAATATACCCCTAAAATGGGGAGATAATAAGGTAATCAAGGTTAAATAGTATGGAGAAGTTAAATTACGACTAAAGCTAACTGGTTAGCCGATTATCCTAAAAAGGGTGTTATACGTACCCGAATTTAAGATTAACCTACTATTATAAGGCTAACTGGTCTAAAAGGGAGTAGAAATAACAGTGAAAAGAGAGGGCTGCACCCTCTATTATTAAAATAAGATGCTTACCTATAGGGTATATAAAAATAACCTTACTCTGATCTATACTCGCGTTAAGAAAGGCGACTAACTAGTCTAAGAAGACCAACTGGTTAAAACTGCCTATATATCGACAGCGAAGGTAAACTGGCACTAAAGAATAGGTTATATTAGCTAAAATACCCTAGAAGCCTTATCTAGAGCTACGGCTGGGTACGAAATACCACTCGGAGGCCTTATTAAATGTAAGGACTACGAGACCTATATTTAAGTAAAGGTAACTATAAAAATTAGTCGATAGAGCCTCTAGAGAGCTATAGATTATTTAGAAAAGGTATATAGCGATATTTACGGGCTAATTAGCCCCTAAACTTGGGCTAAAAATAAGTATTTTACCTCGTTTATAGATAATAAAACTAGGTACGCCGAGATAGTACTATTACGTACGAAAGACTAGGTATTCGATATATATAAAACCTGGTAGATACGGGAAGAGAGGTAAATAGGCTAAAGAGTTAAACGGTATATACCGATAACGCTTATAAATATAAATCCGAAGCCTTTAAGAATTTATATTAAGAATAAGGAGTTATAGGTACCTATTTAGTACTATATACCCCGGCGTAAAACGGTATTAGTAAAAGACTTAATCGTACGATTATCGAAAAGGTTCGAGCAATACTTATCGAAGCAAAATTGTCTAAAGTATACTGGGGAGAGGTCGTATCGGCGGCCGCTTATCTGTATAATAGGACTCCCAATAGCTCTATAGGGTATATAACCCTATATAAGGTAAAAACAGGCTAAAAACCAGATATATCGAATATTCGAATCTGGGGCTCCATTACCTATAGAGTAATACTAGAAATGAGTAGAAAGAAGCTCGACCTAAGGGTAAAACCCTATATACTGGTGGGCTACGGCTATAACCAGTATAAGCTAGTAGAACCAACGACTTAAAAGACTATTTAAGTATGCGATACCTATATTTTAGAAGGCAGGTTCTATAGCGACTAAAATAATTAGGATTAACTGGTTATCGACGAACTAATAGACTAACTGGTCGACTAACTGATCGAAAAAGAGGATATTTAACCCGGGGTTGGAAACCTTCCTAACTAACTGGACTACTATAATCCATTAAATAATTCCCTGAACATTTAACCAATTGTATAACCAATTAAAGAAAGCCTATATTCCAATCTAATTAGCTAATTACGCCAGTACGCGGACCAAAATATTAAAATAGAGACTGCCCTACCCACTATAAGTGGCCCAGCCACCTATAAGGAGGCTATATAGTCCCCAGAATCACATAAATAGCTAAAGGCTATGGAAATCGAACTGACCGAACTATAACGACAGAATATCTGGAGTTTAGTGCCCCTGCTACTAAATAGGAAGGCTATTCTAGGTAGATGGGTAAATGTAGTAAAAGAAACACTGTAGGGGCCTATTTATAAGTCCCGATAGGTCGTAAAAGGCTTTAGATAATAACCAGGTATAGATTTTAACGAAATATACGCCAACACGGTCAACCTAGTCGTTTATAGGTATATCCTAGCCCTTACGGCATTACACGACTAAGAAATACACTAATGGGATGTAAAATCAGCCTTTCCAAACGCCAAAATTAAGGAAGAAATATATATGGATTAACTAACTGGTTTCGAGGTCCAGGGGTAAGAACACCTTATCTGCCGCCTAAATAAGGCCTTATACGGGCTAAAGTAATCAGTAAGGGAATAGGAGTACACCCTAAAGGAAATAGTCGTAAAATCAGGCCTATAATTACTAGAGATTAACTAATCGGTATATATCTCTAATATAGGGACCCCCATTATCCTAATAACCTATATGGACGATATACTCGCTATTTCACCAGCGATAAGCCGTATTATAGAGGTATATAATTAGCTAAATAGCTAGGTTACCCTAAAAGACCTAAGGGAGGCACGGATCTTTTTAGGCATCGAACTAAAGCGCGATAGGGATAAAAAGGCTATAAGACTATACTAGGGTAACTATACCAGAAAAATTTTGGATAAATATAGACCTAATATTAAGCCTACCTAGGGCAGCGCTATACTAGCGGCTATAAACTAGAAAATCGGTTTTTATAAGGAACAATAAGACTCGGGACTGATAAATTAATACTAATAAGAGGTGGGGTTAATCCTTTACCTTACTACTAAAATAAGGCCCAATATAGCCTATACTATAGGCCTACTCTCGCGATATATAGTAAATCCAGGTCCGGAGTACTTTACTACCCTAGAAAAGCTATAGAAATATTTAGCGACCTACTTAGCCTTAGGCCTATTTTACTACTCTATAACTTCTACGCTTACCGGCTACTGCGACGTAGATTAGGGAGATAATATAGGAACTAGGAGGTCGACTATAGGGTTTATCTACCTATTTAGGGATAGCCCCCTGGCCTGGAACTTAAAATTATAAAAAACGGTCGCCTTTAGTAGCTGCGAAGCTGAATATATAGCCCTTAAAGAGGCTATAAAAGAATAATAATATATAAGGGCTATAGGTATATCTATACCCTTCCTTTAACTAATAAAGCACCCAGAACTGCTCTACACGGACAGCTAATCAGCTATATAGCTAGCTAAGAATCTAGGGCACTATTATAGGACCAAGCATATCGATATTTAATACTACTACGAGCGCTAACTGGTCCAGAAAGGGGAAATAAACCTAGTTTACCTTAATACCAAAGACTAACTAGCTAACTACCTTATAAAGGCAATGCCAGGGCCCAGATGGACCGAATTCATTAAAAATATAGGCCTTATAGACCTTCAAAACAACACTAACGACGGGATTTAAACCCGTGACTAATACACTACGCAATATAGCTAGGCTAAGTCTTAGTATATCTTATAAAGGCACCCACCATTTCTTTTGTCAAATAGAGATATACCCCTATACCAGGTAAGGGGGTATGTTAAGAATAGTAACCCTAAAAGGGGTAAGTCCAACCTAGGGTGGACCAGTTGGTCCACTAGTGAAGCCAGTTGGTTAGTGGCCTCCCTGCTACTTAACTAACCTCTTTCTTTAGTACCCCCTATAGGGGCCAGCTATTTATTTATCCCTGTTATAGGTACATATATATAGGAACTATCGGCGCGTATATAGAACAATAATAAGTTATTTACTTACTATCTGCCTACCGCTACCTTCTAACCTTAATAGTCTTAAAGAGGCTACTCGATATATTAATAGCCGAGGCCGCTAATCGACTTTCTTAACTTTACTAGACCCGCTACCTACGTTTACTATAACGAAGAAAATAGGTATAAATTTAGAGATTTTAATATCTTCGTTTTATTATAACTTTCTAGGATATTAAAATAAGATTTTATTTATTTATTTTTAGGATATCTAAATAAAAATCTAATTCTTATACTTACTAGGATATTTAAATAAGATTTTACTTATTTATTTTTAGGACGTCTAAATAAAAACCTAGTTTTTATACTTTCTAGAATATTTAAATAAGATAGTATTTATATATTCCTAGGATATATAAATACTATTTAGTTATTACTCTAATAAAGATTAAGGTCTTATTAATTAATCGCTTACTCTTAGTTTAATATAGTATTTAAACTTATTCTTATCGTCTTTAAGAACTTTATCGCTTATAGTTTACTTATAAGAGATTAGTTTTATTTCGGGATTTTTATTTTTTAGACTTTTATACGCGATTTATCTTTATTTATTTCTACTTTATCGTTATTATTATAGTCTTCGAACTTCTTTTTTATCGTTTTTAAATATTTTATCACTTTTACTTAACTTACTAAAGATTAGTCTTAGTCCTTTAAGGTTTCTAATTTTAGAGATTATATATAAGAGTTATATCTCTCTAGCTTTACCTTTACGTTATTAATATATTAATAGTAACGTAGACTAGGTCTTTACGTAGCGCTAAAAGAAAAATAAATATACTCCGTCGTTTAGAGCTTATATTTATACGCTATAAAATATATAAAAATATATCTTAGAGTATTAATACTATTATATTTAAAATTTAATATTCTTTTTTAAAAATAATATTTATATATCTTAAGACGTATAAATTTATATTAAGATATAGAATTTCGAATATATAATAAATAGAAATTTATTTAAAGGTATCGCTATTTAAAGATAAACGTAGTAATATTTTAGAATACGCTTAAATAGTAATTTATACGTTCTAGAATATATAAATATAAGATTTTAATATATTCTATCGGCTTATTTATATTATATAATATAGCTATAAAACTAGCTCTTATAAAATAATTTTATATATTAACGTAAGTACTTATAGTATAAATAAAAGTAGCTTTATTATTAAGACTTAACCTTATTATAGTTTTACTTAGAATTTCTAATAGTTTCGTTAATATATCTTCTACTAAAGATATACTATACTATAAACTTTATTATTTATATACTAATACCTTTTTTTACTATTTATTTCGCTTCTTTTTTAACGATAATATTACGAACTATAACCGCTATATAATTATATTAGAAGATATAAAAGGTTAAGCGAGGAAGCCTAGTACGTAGAAGCACTATAGGCTTAGTACGCTAACTTAAAGAGGTAACTCTAGTATAGTTAGTATGTTAGTCTAAATATACTAGATATACTAATATACTAAAGACTTCCTTATTAGAAAACAATTTATAAGTATATAAATATACGTCTCCTAAGAAGTATTGGTGATGGAATTCAGCTTGAGTTCCATCACGTGCACTAACAAACTTAGGGTTAATTCCTGCAGAGTTCCTTCACGTTGAGTTCTCAACAACCACGGCCATTCATGAGCTGAAATTTAGGTTACAGACTCTGACTAATGATTCTAGCTCGATTCCCAAAAGATACGATGCCATCTTATCAGGTAAGTGAGTAACAAGATGACCGAAAATTGGTGTGGTGGTTAGGGTAAACTTAGGGTAATCTTAGGGTTAACTCGATTAGGGTTGAAATTGGCTTCGAGGGTTAAGCTTAGATTGACTTCGAGCCTGAACTCGTCGATCAAAAGGGGTAGATCTTGGCGGGAAGATTACACCACCAAGGTTGATGTCGTGCATGTACACAGATGCATTAGATAGCTATACAACCGCGTCACACGTAGTTAATACGCGTAGTATCAAGACACCAACTCGTACAGCGTTATATTTTCATTCTTGAGTTGTCATTCCATAGCTATTCAGGATGGTTAATAACGTACAATGTCCCTCCGGACTGTTCTATCTGACCGAATACCGGATACTACTGTGTCTCCACTGCAAAGCGGCAGTTCGCCCGGGAAAGGCGATAGAAGCTCACTGGCGTAATGTCCATCAGTGGACGGGCCATCATCTTCAGGAAGTCCTAGCATACGCCGCGACCCTGACATTACAAGACCCCCATACGATCCGTATGCCGGCCCAGTGTGCCCTGATTCCCCAACTACCCACATTTCCCGGCTATAGCTGTAGTGGCTGTAATTACTTAACGCGGAGTCGTAAGTGTCGAGAACGGCACGATCGAGAACAGTCCCATCCAGAGAGTGAGGCTGGGTGGATTCAGGTTCGGTTACAGACATTCTCTCATGGTCGGTTTGCTAAGTACTGGACTATCCCAGATGAAGACGAGGACGAACAGGAGGAGGAGGATACGGATCATGTCACATCTACGGGTGCTTCGCTCAGCGGCAACGAGGAATGGGCGCAAATGGTGGCTCGTCAGAAGCAACGAGACGAAGAACGACGACAGAAACATCTTACGGAGGTTGACAACCCCGAGGACTTAGGCAAGGTATCGACATGGGTGCAAGAGATGGGCTGGGCGGCCCACTTTCACGGTAAAAACCCATTGTTGATTCACGACGCTAGTGTGCTGCCTACCGTGAAAAGGCGCCGAGGGGGCGGTTCTCGTCGATCCCACTGCGCCGATGAGTCTCCAGAGTGGCAGGAGCAGCTGATAGCGGCGGTGGAGAGTGTTGAACGCGTGATTGTGAAGTGCTGTGGGCGTCTGACTCGGGTACCGCATGAGACATTGCGCTGGCTTAATGGGATCGACCCCATTAAAGCACCACTGATGCCGTTTAAGGTGAAGAGCTCCAGCAAGTCCATGCTCGACTATCGCGGCCATGTCAAGCGGTATCTTGTATACTGTCTCCGAACGGGTCGGCTGCCATGTGAGGAAGCCCAGACGACGCATGGCATCGAATTTACTCCGGAGCAGCGCCGATTACTGGATCACGTCGGCATCGCGGCGGCTGAGGTTGTTTCTGCCGTCCGGCTGGCCCGCGGAGAGGTTGAGAGGGATGAGGAGGAACACCAGGAGCGATGTCGCGTACTCGATCGGGCCGTCTTCGAGTTTTGGATCGCGTCGTGGAAGCAGCATGTGGCATTTCGAGTCCATGTCAACCCACTCTTGCACTTCGCGGCCGTCTTGGGCATCCGTGAGCTTGGAGGCTGGGTCGACGCATCATCGTTCACCAGTATGCTTGCCGGCTTGCTGTGGTGTGGGCGAGTGGCCATGTTGGAGCACATCTTCGAGACGCTGCCAGACGACCCGACCGAGCTCACGACGAGTCACATGGAACACTTCTTCGACCAATATCGTCGATGGCTGGTAGATGGCACGCACACGCCGTTCAGCACGATTGTACGATGGATGGCATATGGCAAGGGGTATCGCGAGAAGACGGGAGGGCAAGCCAAGGTGACATGGGACCAGGATGGACTGGGGCTGCGATATCTCGGTCAGCCCATTGCTTTGAAGGACTTTGGGCAGGCCATTCAGGCCGGTCTCGACGAAGCGACCCGGTTCTTAGATCAGTTACTCTTCGAGCCATGGGCAACAGCAGCGAAGCGTATTGATATACGGCGCATTCAAGATTCGCTAGTATATCAAGGACCAGATCACTCATTCACTATGAATCGGCGGAATCGATGGCTACGCCCGGGTTGGGAGTTTTTGGCGGAGCGTGCTCGGGCCACGCGTGGGTGGTGGTC
>JAPDRQ010000201.1:0-57802 GCA_030247915.1 Neophaeococcomyces mojaviensis | reverse complement strand
TCAGATCTTGGCCTTGGGCTCTGTCCCCTCTCTTCTCCTGTGCGTATAACTGATCCTTCTAAACTTCTTCAATGCCTCACCCCACAACTCTGTCCTCAACAGCCCATACACTCCCATCTTCGCCCTCGGCGCTTGCTCAGCTGCCAAAGCGACCGCCAGGTCCAACAGCTTATCCGGCTCAGCAATCGCATCAACAATTCCGTCCGCCAACGCCTCCTTACTCGTCCATCTATGCGCCTCCAACAACATCTTCCTCGCAATTCTGGGCCCCAGCTTCAACCTCGGTAATGCACCAATACCGTCAAAATGCAACCCTAAGTTCACCGGCGGCATACTGAAGAATCCACGCTTGCTGTTCATAACACGATAATCACAAGACAATGCGAACGGACATGCACCACCGAAAGTGTGACCTGTCACACACGCAATAGTCGGATACGGGTAATCCACCAGCGTAGCAAGCAAAGGGAAGAAACCATCGCTGTTGGCATAAGGGTTCGTGTCCGACTCATCGAGCTCGAGACCTGTACACCAGAACTTGTCGCTGAAGGAGTTGATTACCACGGCGCCGCCATGTGCATTGGCTGTGCTTGCGAGCTTGGACTCGATATGGCGTAGAGCACGGATCAAGGTTTGGGCATAGGCAGCGTTGAGGCGATTCTCGGGCGGCTTGTGCATCGTTATGATGTAGACATTTGGATTGGACGGAGCAGTGCTTAAAGTCAGATTCTCGAAGGAAGGCGTGGACGACATGCTGGGCAACCTATTGTGCTCGTACCTGAGTCGTGTGGTATGATGAATGCTTGGAGTGCTATGGCCTAAAGTGCTAGCCGTTCAGGTCTTGTTTTCTCCTGGCAGCCAAACGATATGCAGGAAACTTGAACAACAACTGGCCTTGGTCTTTCGTGAGTCCGATTTACACTTTGAAGAATACCTTCTCCAGCGTTCATCCCCATATTGAAGGCATCAAATGCGGAGAGCACCGCTTGATTGAGACACCAGGCCCTGCCTCGGCTCTCAGAGCTCAGAGCTAAGCCTGATTTCAATTGGTGCCGGTACTCCTCCGTTTCCCGGGTCCTCACCGTGTGCTCCTCGGTTCTTCGGGTTTTTACTGCTAGCACAGCACGAACTGAGCACTAATCGCGATCGACCAACCAACCAACTAACCTTGCTCGCAGTCATCGTCACAACCAAATGAGGCTATAACGTTTATACAGTCTTAAAACATCGATTACTGCCATGTAACTACGTGGTATGAATAAGACATTTCGATACAATCAGGAGCCTGAAGTTTACACCCTGATGTTAGTGGTAATCAGTGGCTTTAACATACTATCACATCTGTTACAACTGAAGCAACTGATAATCCCGTGTGACTCTCCATGATATATGGAGCTCGAAATGTGACGATGCTTTGCAGTGTAGTGCTTAGAGCTCACTGTAAGTACGGATTCTCCCCAGAAGTCGGTGCAAGTCATACCAATAGGTGAAAACATATGAAACGGAAGGAGTAACAACAATATTCCGTTCCGCAGCCGCCCATGGAAGCGTTAGCTTACCGCCCCTAATTCCTTGGCGCAGCGCTCAACATCTACCCTGTGAAGTTACATGTTTGCTTGAGAGTACAGCTGATGAAAGATGGAAAAATTTTGCTTGATTATGATCGTTGCAGAGTTAGATCTCTCGTCATGGAAGGAAAATGTAGCCATTGAATGATATCAGTCTTTTCCATACATGTTGTACAATCGAAATCCCCGAGTTCCCCAGGAACTTCGAACGCCTCGACATGCAGTTCAATCGACCTTTCGGCGCTTCGACCAAACAGCCTATCGGCCACCCTGCATATATCTCAGACTATCAAGCGATGAACACTGTCTTTTGGTATCAAGCTATGACAAAGAAGGGTACTGTTCATGCACCTTCCTTGAGCTTCAGTTCCACATCAGCGCCTGCCTGATCACCCGCAGTCGGCCCTTGTCGAAATCACCAATTCTCCTCCGCTAATTTCTCTGTACCTCATGTTTAAATTTGACAATCTCTATGATGTTTTTTCATGGTGGCAACTTTCTCACCCGTGAGCAGCAACCACGGCTTCTGTTGATCGGGCGTCAAGCGTTGCGAGCTCTGTAAGCTAGTTCCGTCCTAATAGGAGGTAAGCGGGTTGGTTGTCGAGCTGAGATGGCATCATCACCGTAGCCGCTGCTCATCTGTGATGGAGGAGTGTACCCTGGAGACGATGACGAACTCCATGTGTACGAAGATGGAGTCTCCTGAACGCTTCCAGGGAGGTTCACACCACGCCCGTCTTTGCTGTCCCTGTGGAGATTCACCATTCGGCGCGATTCAAGCTCTCTCATCTTCTCTTTCATCTCATTCCTCTCTCGCGCTGCCCTTTCGAGGCTTGCAGCAAATCGCTCTCCTTCAGGCGACCATCGAACAATATTCTCTTCAAGCCTTTGCAAACGCCGACGTTTGACCTGGATCTCCTGACAAACCTTGCAAGGCTCTTGTTTTGCATCGACCTTCTCGTGAGCGACCAGTTTTGCCCCACATGTTTCACCTATCCTGTGCTGGCGTGGACATCTTTCGATCATATTTCCCCACCTCCAATCACCACATGAGAAGGTCGTTTGTGCGAAGTAACACATAATGGCTGAGGGGTATGTGCTTGAGAAATAAGCTTCCCCGGTTCCACAGTGTTGTTGTCAACCAAGAGGGCGAGAGACCACCAATGTCCTGAATGAGGCCGGTCTAGTTGGCCTGGTCAGCACCTGTTGGCCTTGAAGTGGACTTTGGTTTCGTACCCACTGGAGAGAAAACAAAGAAGCTTTGGGTGAGAGCTCTCTATCGTCTTAAGCTGAATGCCACAACTCAGGGTGTCTCAGGTGCCAAGGCAAGTGAGCAAACAGGAGGCCAAAAATGATGGGATCTAGAACTGCGGAAATTCAAATTAAGATATTCCCGTCCGGATAGTCACGCTGGAAATCCGTTGCTGAGGAACCCTGCAAGAAGAGTCCTTTGTCCTCATTATTTATCCAGGAGATCCATCACGAGACCGAACGATATCCTTTGATATCGAGTGATTTTCAAGCAGCATGTCTTCAACGGCAAATCTGATTGACATCTGCCAATGATGATTCTGGCCCGGCGGACCGGCTCCACTGATATCCATATGTGGATTTCGGCGCAGTTTCGATGGTGCATTAAGGATGTTTACCTGGTAGAATTTGTGTCGTGGCAAGACTGGACCTTGTCACGGCCATGAAGCTTTTGGCGATGTTACAAAGTTTGACAACCTGACAGCGGAAGGCTCGGCCCAGACATTCACTAGTCCTTCGGGTATTGACAAACTAGTCCCTACCTTGCAAATGACAATCACGTTACGTGCACGATCAACCGGGACATTGCATCCGATATTTACGGGTGTTGTGGCAAGAATTGTTCGTGGCACCAATGGATTGACAAGCTGGAATGCTGACTCGAGTCTTGCATGAGATCCGGTTCACATTGCTCATGGTGGCAGTTACAACTTAGTATACTAAGACGAGCTCGGCTGCAAAAGTGATGCTCCTCAGCTGCGTGATTATAACACCCTACAGCTCCATCTCATTTCGAGCAGCCTTGCTTGGGCATCAGTACATAGCATGGCTGATCACGATATGGAGGATGCCAAGCGCTCTTCATACCAGTCTCTTCACTGTTTACATAGAATACATGTGACCAGGCGTGGCCGTCGTCAAGAACCCTGGACAAACGACTTAACGGCCCTTGAGCGGCCACTTTTCAGCTACACTCGTGCCCATATCAAGCCTCTTCATCTATTGCGTTTCTTAGGACCAGCCTCCCGAGCCGATCCTGAAACCTGTCAAGGATGACTTCGATGACGCATTTTGAAGCTTCCACTAGAGACATGGTCGCAAAATGCTCTTCTGCGGCATGAAAAGCCTTTTCCTCAAGCCAGAGCGACGTGGCCGAATGATTTGGTTACTCGTGGAGCTACGGCCAAGTCGCAACGCTATCGAGTGTCCAGGTCCCCTACATCCGCTTTCTTGACGTGGCCTATTGACTTCAAGTCATTACTCTCTTGCGATCATACTGCGAAGATGTCAGGACTTGGAGGCATTTAAATCAGATCGTCACACGTGGGCAACTTAAATTCGAGTGGTTCCAGTTCCGATAGCAGCTGAGTAGGCAACCGAGTGAGGGCTAAATCCCTTGTGGAGCTCGCCCACTGGCGTGTTCACCATGCATTGGCCAAAATCTTCCATTTTAATGAACTATGAATGGAGTTTGGGCTTCTGGGAGCGTGAAAGGGTCACGCATTTTCATCTGATGTGCCTTAACAGTTCATGGCTCCGATTTCTGACTTTGGCGGAACAAATATGACCTAACTTGACTCGATCGCTCAATCTTCAATTTGTTTCACAACCAAAAGGTGGCGTCTCTTTTCCATCGGCAAGGAACCACATTCATGACTAGGGCAGCTCGGACGAACAGACCTGCTTTCTGCCGACCAAATTTTCCTGGTTGTCCTCAGAAGCATTAAATGTTACTCCAATGACAAGGATCGATCGTCGCTAAAGAAGATGAGTTGGTCATGATCGAAAAGGCTGTAAGATATGCTGGTTGAAAATTGGAGATCGCATGAACCATACCGGGGTTTCATCTTTCGCCATGGTCGTTCTCTTGACAGAGGCCAATTATCAGCTTTGCTTCTTCTAGAAGGCAATGGCATGCATAAAGTTTCGTACACGAGGCAACGTGCATATGCTTGGGGTGTAGGAGCTAACAGCTGCGGTCAGTTTACAGCCAGAGACTGAACCTGGTAGCCCAAAGTTCGCATCACCCCCCGGGCAGCAAAACATTAGCTCTTGTATTGCTGCAGCTGTGTCGAATCCACATCTAGTTTCGTGCATCAGACACATACTCTGCCGAATACAGTGAACGGAGGAAACGAACGAAACTAACCCTGGCAGTTGCTCAGTGCAGGCTGGACCTATCAAACACAGAGTCTGCTGCTCGATGTCTTCTACTGGATGCCTCGGAATATTTCAATCGTCTTGTCAAGAGCCTCCCTTTGTCACGAAGCTTTTTTCCAACGGCTTCTAGTCAAAATTTCCGATAGCCTCTAGTATGATGCACTTTTACATGCACGTCATTCTGAAGAAAGTGACAATCAACGATGCTCCATGGGCTTTCTCATAACAGATGTTTTGTTTGCCGCTAACAAGTCATTTGCGAGGCAGTTGACAACTTGTGCAGAGCTCAAAATGGCATAATCCAGATTTGCTCATGTAGCAAACAAGCTGCGATTGGAGCATTCAACCTTTGACAGCTTCCAAAATTGGTGCTAGCAAACCTCAATACCAGGTCCTAGCATACCACTTCTGGCAGACAATGTCCTCGAGCTCTGACTTCAAATACAACTAGTGGTTCGAATTGTGCAAATCGCCGGAGGATGGCCGTTTCCTCCGTGTTGGACAAGGCGGCAGGTTGTCCGACGAGAAAGATGTTCTTCTCCATTTACTGCCACTGCATGAGCACAACCGACTCTCATGCAGTCTGCGGGAATCCCGCTTGAGTCGTGCGAAGTATGCTGGTGGAGCGCGACGTTGCCGCCAAGCGCAAGAAGCACAATAAGGTGAATAGTGTCAAGACCAGGGTGCTCAGGGTTGGCACACAGTTTCAATTGACGACGTAAAGAGGATCAAGACAAGCAACAATTTCGGTTCCAGGTGATCTGCGAGCTTGAAGAGGAACCCGCATGTCTACTTGTCATTACATGAGAGTTAGAAACATGAGAGCCACTTCTGCATCACAGGGACAACCCTTTGTGCTGTAGCACTCGCAAACCCAGGTCTCGCGGCTTTACGCCTACCCGCGAAGAAGATGTGCTGCTCGCCGATGGAGCCCTCATGACGATCATACATACTCTCGGACTTGTAGTAGTCCCATTTTCATTGTCGCCTAGCTGCAGACCTCTATCGCACGGTTCGCTGCCGTGTTGATCAAATTCCTCAAGACCCTGGATCAGAGCCTTCTTTCACCAGATTTGGTCAAAAAGCTAGGAATGTCCCACCATCACACGGTTGGTGACCATAGCTCAGGTTGAATCGCAGTTCCGCAACGCACGGACGGAGCTCAAAAGATACGCCTTCACAGTCAACGGTTCTTGGGTAAGGTGCTAAAGCAGCGCAATTTTGGCTGAAGGCAACATCGCATGCCGCGGTCTCCGACATGCTACACATGGCGATTCGCATTTGGTTGCAATTCAAACACTGCTGTTGAGCCTCAAAAGGCTTGTCATGATCGGGCTTGAGACATGTCTGCTTTCTCAGCTTGGCCATTACGTCTTCCGCCAGTGTCAAAGTGTCTCAGTAGTTGATTTACTGACAGCGCTGACGCCAGTGACAGATAGTTGTAGTGAGACTTGTGTTTGCGCTAGCATCTTTGAGCGTTGAGATGGGAACACACCTGTTTCCACATGAACGCGATTCTCTGCTCGAGATTGGATGTTGTTACTACGGTAAGCGTAGAGCTAGCTCAACATCATTTTTGCTTCGCCAAGACCGCGACTTTATGTCGTAGTTGGAGTCGTTCACCATTCAAGTGCTCTCTCATCGCGTAACCTTCTTCCGGTTTAGGTAATCCAGCAGAGTTCAGAGAACAGTAGTGTTATCTGCAGATGTTTTGTTCTTCCCTTGCAGTCCTCCTCGGCTCTGTTATGTCTCCAACCATCCATAACTGTCCATCGTACAGGAGCATTTGCAAACAAGCTTCAGGCAGCTAGACTAATCCTAAGATGAACACGATGAAGCTCTCGAGAGCCAATGAGATCGCTGGGATTCTGAATTTGCCGACAACGTCATTGTCCACTAATTGGAGAAAGTGATAAAATCCATTTCCTCAAATCCTCCACCTAGATTATCATTTTATCAATGTTGCAAATCCTTCTGCAGTTCTTACACCATACTGTTCGTTTCCCCACGAAAAATGGCACAAGATGAGGAATTGCATGACGAGCAAAGCCCGCTGCTTCGCGACCACGAACAGACAAACGGAAATATTGCAAGACACAATGATCCGGAGCAGACTGCAGGAGAAGATCGAGCAGACGCCAGCAACGATGCGATCGTTGAAGAACCGAGCATTAGTCAAAAGATTGCAATTATGAGTTCCTTATGGGTAGGTGTTTTCTTCGCCGCACTCGGTACGTCCTCCCATGTATTAGCTATACCACCTCACGCTCATCTTAGCACCACTAACGCACGAAATAGACACAACCGTAGTCGCAACCCTGATAACTCCCATCTCCTCCTCCCTCTCTTCCCTTTCCCTCCTCTCATACCTCGCAACCGGTTACCTAATCGCCAACTCAGCCTGCCAACCTCTCTCCGGTAAACTAACAGATATCTTCTCCCGCCGCGCCGGCTTGCTCTTCAGCAACATCTTCTTTGCCCTAGGAACTCTCATCTGTGGGCTTGCCCCATCTGCCGAAGTCCTGATTCTTGGACGTATCATCGCAGGCATTGGTGGCGGCGGTCTAACCTGCATATCGACGTTTGTTACCTCAGACCTAATTCCACTTCGCAAACGGGGCATCTGGCAAGGATATGGCAACCTCGTCTTCGGCCTCGGCATGGGTACTGGAGGCATCTTTGGGGGCGTGTGCGCAGACCGTCTGCACGTCCATGTTGCGGGGAAACTCGTGGAAGGTTGGCGCTGGGCTTTCCTAATCCAAGTGCCCTTCATCCTCGTCTCTGCCGTCCTCGTCTTCTACCTCGTCGACATCCCCGTCCGCACACCCTACAAATCCCTTCGTGCGGCCCTATCACGCGTCGACTTCCTTGGCTCAGCACTCCTCGTCCTAGCCGTCACGTTGCTCCTCCTCGGGCTGAATACAGGCGGAAATCAGTTACCTTGGACGCACGGCCTCGTCATCGCCGCACTAGTCGTTAGCGTGCTCACCCTGTTGTTGTTCATCTACGTCGAGAGCAACGAGAAGTGGGTTCCCGAACCCATCATCCCCGTCGCGCTCATCGGAAGGACAAGAACAATACTCTGCGCATGTTTGACGAACTGGTTCGCCACTATGAGTGCCTTTCTAGCTCTATATTTCGTGCCACTCTATCTACAATCGATCCTCTCATACTCGTCTTCCGCCGCAGGACTGCGCGTCATCCCGTTTGCCGTCACGACCAGCCTCGGCAGTCTAGTCGTCGGGTATGTCATGCGAAGTACAGGGCGATACTACATGCTCATGGTAATCACAATGATGATCTTCCTCGTCGGCGCAGCCCTGCTCTGCACGTTCAACAGAGCCACGCCCAGCTGGACGACCTTCGTCTACGTGACGCCCCTAGGATGGGGCTACGGCGGCATGCTCACCATCACGCTGGTCGCGATGATCTCCGCCGCGCCACACGAGCACCAAGCCGTCATCACAGCCGCGAGCTACGCCTTCAGATCCACGGGCAGCACCATCGGCATCACGGTCGCCAGCGCCGTGTTCCAGAACATCCTAACGAATGGGCTGCGCAACGAGTACGGCGGCCTTCCGGGCGCTGAGAACGAAATCAGGCACATCCGAAATAGTTTGGACGGACTGAAGCCTGGCTACGAGTTTCCCAAGGGTTGGAGCAGAGACATTGTCCTGAATAAATATATGGACGCTTTGCGGGGCGCGTTTATCAGTGGCCTGGGTCTGGCCGTGCTTGCGGCCGTTGCTGGGCTCGGCATGCGCGAACATGTGTTGCATAGTAGGTTGAGTCGGAAGGATAGCAATGCTAGTCGGTCGTGAAGAGAAAACTAAGGTGGAAAATATTCGTGCGAAATGGAGTGGAATGTAAGCCAGCAATGAATCTAAACTTTGAAGAAAGAACGACAAAACTCAATTGAATTGCCTCCATCTGAAATCAGAACAGAGACGGCCTGCCTGTATTTGCCATGCCTTGATATCTACTTACCAGCCATTCTATCTACCTCACAACTTCGCCCTCCACAAGTCGCCTCTCTGCTCATGACCCTCGACGCCCAGCGCAAGTGCCTCGATCCTCTGTCGCGCGGTCTCCTCTCCTTCACCCATGATTATCTCTTCGGTTTTCCAGTCCGGATTGAACGTCTGCAAGTTCAAAGGATTTTCCAGATGTGCTTTCCTCCACAGTGCGTTGTACACGTCACCGTCGTGCCTGCCTAGAGCGCTTTCAAGCAGGTAGTCAGGGATCGACCACGCGTCGACCAGTCTGATGGCGTGCGGACGGATCTCGGCCATGAGCTGCTGGATGGTGGGCGTCAGGTCACGGAGTTGAGATGGTGCGAGAGCACCGGAGAGGATGAATTCGGTGGACTGGAAGTCGATGGTGGAGAGTGCGAAGAGGCGGAAGAGCGTCTTCATGATGTTGTGCGTCGCTTTGTCAAGTGGGGGATCTGGGGTGGACTCGAAGATTGCGCGGTGGAAGTTTGTGACGAGGAGCGACTCAGAGAAGGCGCGGGAGAGGCGGTGCAGGCTTATCATTAGCGACGTCCAGGGCTGTTTCTTCTCGATTCGAGCTTCGTAGGCTTGGTATGAGAGGAATGAAACGCGGTGCTGGAAGGCGGTGACGATATCTGATTCGTTGTTGTAGATGTCGTAGGTTTTGCTCGATTGCTTGTTCTGCAGGAAAAGTCGGAATTGGCCGTCGATAGATTCGGTGTTGCTGGGATACTGGTCTTTCGTCGCGGTCTGCATGCGTTTGATGAGATAGCTCGCCGTTTGCTGCGTGATCATCCAATTGTCGCCTTCAACAGTCGGTTTCGAGAGATAGTCGTTGTTCAGCGGGATCATACCGGAACCGCCGCCAAAGCCGTGGCCGCCCATGGCACGCCGACAAGTCTCGATTCCGTCAGCGGCTAGGATTGTGCAAAGGGATTTCAGGCCAGAGGAGGCAGCGTGCATTTCTGCGAGACCGGAGTCGTCGCCGTTCTTCTCTATATCGGCGCGGGTTTGCCAGTAGAGCTTGAACATTGCTTCGCCGGTATAGTGCAGTGCATAGGTTGTCGCAAGGAGGGGCAACAGCCGGATCTGTACTGTAGGATAGTTCAAGACTGCTTGTTCGGGTGCACTGCCCTTGGCATCGCGATCAGCGAATTGGCGTCGGATTGAGGTGTAGCGGAGGGAGACTGTGCAGGCACGGGCTAGCACAAGGCGGGCGTGCATAATAATCTGGGCTCGGACGTAGGTGAGGGAGCCATAGACGAGAGCTTGGTTCTTGGGTTTGATATACATGCCTGACTCAGAGTCGACGCCCGAGTAACGGGAGAGTAGCGCGGAATGGGGAACGCGGAGGTTCTTGAAGAGCATATAACCATTGTCCATGGCTGTGTAGCCGTACTTCGGGCCGATGTCACCAATTACGATACCTTCAAGAGGTTTGTTGGTTTTCATATCGCGAATTTGGACGATGAACTGATGGGGACCGTGCGATTTGTACTTTCCTGTCTTCTGGTCTGGAAGCATGAGTTGAGCCACCACAATAGCGTGGTTTGCTGTGCGGCCAAGTGCGCCATTCCACCATTTCGAGGCTGTCAGGGTTGGACTGTGAATAGTAAAGTCTTTTGACTTTGGGTTCCATCTGGCTTCGCACTCAATAC
Organism: Neophaeococcomyces mojaviensis; assembly: GCA_030247915.1. NCBI lineage: Eukaryota > Fungi > Ascomycota > Eurotiomycetes > Chaetothyriales > Neophaeococcomyces > Neophaeococcomyces mojaviensis. Next base: position 47,173 of record JAPDRQ010000201.1, on the reverse strand, counting down.
CCTTAACATTGCTGCCATGACCAAGTTCTGTCTGGCCATAACAGCCAATGACCTCCCAGTTCTCGACCTTGGGAAGCCAGTATGCTCGCTGCTCATCATTGCACTGCTCTCGGATAGATGTGGCGAACATGACGGTCTGGAGAGCATACGGTGCCATCTCATCAGTCAAATAGTCAGCCATTTTGTAGTCATCAATATCCCAGCCATGCTGAAGCGAAAGCCTTCGTAACTCTTTGGCTCTTGCTAAGCCGAGGTGATACCGATCTGGTCTTGCCAAGTTGAGTTGATTCTTCTTGCAGAAATACGGTCGTTTTTCAAGCACGCTTAGAATCTTCTTTTGTCTTTTCAGGAAGTCGCCACGGTGCAGTAGGTGATGTGCAAGTTGATCAATATTGACATCTGAGCCTGCTCTTTCCTGAGCAAGGATGCTCGGTCCTTGTGGATCAGCCGGCTTGAGTTCTTGAGAAAAGTCCGACATATTGGCGTAACAGAGTATTCACGAGGCAACAAGTACTACGGAGAGTAAGATCATGAGTAGAAGGACTTACCTTTCAGTGTTGATCCTTTCGTCGGATGTCGGCGAGTTGGAGGCAAACAAGCTCTCCTCACAACCTTTACTCGTTTCATTATGCCGAGGCTCACTAGACCCAGTGACGGTGAAGCTTGACCTTTTAGCCACCTTCAACCATTCATCTCACACCTGATATCTTGAAAATGTCACACCAGCAAGCACAGAGTTAGTGGATGCCATCGATGCACGTTGAGCACGACATTTTGAAGAGCAGTGAAAAATGGTGGAGGATAAATGGGACAGACGTAAATTCGTCCCTTACCACCAAGCCCGGAACAACGTAATTCCGTGCGATCCGCTGTTCACCCGCTTACTGACGCTGGCGCATCGCCAAACACAACGGCCGGCGATACGCGACCTGAACGCTGGGATTGAGAAGACAACTGCCGAACTGCTCAGCGACGCGATAAATTTCAGAGAAGTCCTGCGATCAAGGCTCAGACCAGAAACGCTAACAGCTCTAAATGATGGAGAAGAAGTGTACATAAGCCTAGTCGCACCAGGAGGCTACGAGTTCGCAGTTGGCATTTTAGCAATTCTTGGCCTTGGTGCTGCGGCCAGCCCGTTCAGTCCACATCAACCCGTGCAGGAGGCAAGCTACTATGTAAACAAGGCCCGGTCCGTGGCGGTCGTTGTCTCAGACTCCGCTTCCACAATCGGCCACGACTTGGCCGCAGAGATACAACGCACCACAAATCCACATTTCGTCTGCGTATCCGTTTCCGCTGGGCTAGGTCAACCTTATCGACCAGCCTCGTCGTTTGTGATTTCATCCTCAGGATATCGAGACCTCAATAGTCCTGGTGTGGTCATTTTCACTTCTGGCACCACCGGACCTCCAAAGGGAGGCTTGCTGCCACTGGCCGCGATTACAGATGGAGCGTTGTCATTTGCGGAGCAGATGAGAGTTTCTGAAACCGATACTGTCCAGCATCTACTTCCCGTTCACCATGCCACCGGCATTTGGGTGACATTCTTTCCGTTCCTGTTAATGGGAGCATGCATTGAATTCAAGTCTGGGAGCTTCAGCCCGGAGTGGACTTGGAACCGATGGAAGGAAGGGGGCATCACACATTTTTCTGGGGTGCCGACCATTTACATGAGGATGATGAGGCACTGGCAGGAAAAGCTTAGCAAGCTTCCAGCGGATGAAAGAGAAGCGTACCGACGAGCCCCAGGACAGATAAGGTCAGCATTGTGTGGAACATCTGCATTGCCGAAGCCCATTGACGATTTCTGGGCGGAGATGTTGAACGGCAGGAGGATTATCCAGAGGTACGGGTCGACTGAGCAAGGTGTGATCTTCAATATGCCTTTTGACTCCGACTCCAAAGTGCCTGATGGTTCAGCTGGTGAGGCATCTCTGGGCGTCGACGTCCGATTATCAGAGGGTGCAGAAGGAGAAGTTCGATCTAGGTCCTACTATATGTTTTCCAAGTACATCCACGACGCTGAAGCCACAAAAGCTGCTTTTGACGAGGACGGATACTTCAAGTCGGGTGACATGGCTGAAAGAAAGGGCAAGTATTATTTTATCACTGGTCGGGCTTCAGTAGATATCCTCAAGTCGGGCGGATACAAAATCTCTGCTCTTGACATCGAACGAGAGATCTTATCCTTACCTTACGTGAATGAGGTCATGGTAGTCGGCGTGCCAGATGATGAGTTTGGGCAACGGGTGGCCGCAGTATTGTCACTCTCAGACAGCGAAGCGGCCCAAAAATATTACCAGGAAAACAATAGGAAGGCAGGAGAACTGAAGCTTGATGATCTGAGAAGTGATGTGAGGAATAGACTGGCTGGGTACAAGCTGCCAACATTGTTACGTGTCATCGAAGGGGAGCTGCCAAAGAGTGCTACTAACAAGGTTGTGAAGAAGGTGCTTGGCCCAACGTACTTTCCTCCGAACTATTCTAGCATTCAGGAGGTGCAGAAGTGGCATGGAAAGGCAAGCGCAAGGCAAACAAAGCTGTAGCATCGAAGACACAAGGGCAGATGGTCATAGACGTAGAGTTAGGTCAGCATAAACACATTTACCACGCCATCCATTGTCCGACAAGATACCTCATAGTACCTCATCGTTAGGATATGAAAGGCGAAGAATCAAGAAGGGTGTTGCTCCACCGTCTGAAGCACGAGGAGGGTCACCTAGCGCACGGCTAATCTACGGGGCACACCCTAAAGAGCTGATCGCCAGCCGCAGCTTGACGTAACAATGCAACACTTTTCCAGTACCTGATGATACCTTACACCAGGTGATCACGACCATGCTTGACACACGAGACGGCAGAAGCAAATGACGATAATGTGTTAAGTATACCAGAGCGCTTCTCGGTAAACTGAGCAGAACAGATGACCATCAGCCACCATGGGCATCTGCTCCTCCTGTCTCGGTGGTAAAGATGATTCCGACGAGGTTAGCACACTGTGCGATGAAAGTGTTGTAGTGCTTGCTAACATCTGACCAACAGGCTGAGCGCGCCCGCCTCCTCTCGTCAGACCCCTACGCCCCCTCTCACCATAACACCACTTATGGCGCATGGTCGCAACCCCCAATTCCACCGCAGAATGCGCTGAGTCCAGAAGAAACCAAGCGCGAACAAGAAGCCATGCACAACATCATGCGCTGGGCTAGTGACCAGATCGTTGAGATATTTCCCGTGTCACAACGCAACCTTCAGGTGCAGAATCTTAACAATTCAACGGTGTCATTACCTTCAACCTCAGATAATGGTTTCGACGGGCAGCAACACCATCAAGATATATTACTGAGTATGATACCCGGAGACAAGAGCAAGAGGAGTATCAGGATATATCCTGCTAATCGGCCAGTGTCTCGAGATGCGGATTCAGTGAGAAGTAAGGCGAGCCAGACGAGGTTGAATGGCACCATACGGAGTCAGAAAGGGAAGGAGAGCAACGTTTTTGTGAAATTGAACGTTGACATTCCTTAATCCTTCTAAATACAATAAGAGAACCATTGGAAAGGGTAGTCCAAGTGCTGAACTACTGGTGGTGGCCAACTAATCGCGAAGGAAATCAAGTGACATTTTCAGGCAGTGTTCTTTAGAGACTGGGGAGCACGGTTGGCGACGGGACACAAGACAGTGAATGCTCGTGTATGTAGAGGACATCGGTGGTGTATTTAATCACGGTCATCGGCTCGCAAGGCGTTGGGGTTGGAAGGACAGTTGCAGCATTGCTTAACTAATGGGGCTGTTTCTGCTGGGCTGCATAGGGCACTGTAAAGCTAGATATCACGACGAGGTGTATTAAATGATGAGAAATCTATACATGAAAACATCTAGCGTTTGCATTGCCGGCAGTCTCCTCAAATATGGTTAGGGGGATTCGCGGATTGACTCATGCTCTGCAGATTGATATTGCCATGAATCTTTGAGTTGGCTGTACACTCTAACATATGCTATCCCGTCTTTGTTACGCCATACTGCGGCACATGTGTCAACGGAAAAAAGTCAATCATAGTTAGGAATAAAATCATGCACAAGTTGATTGCATAGGAACGTGTTTCATGAAATATATTATTACGGCAGAGAGCTGTTCTAGTCTCTGCATTCCCTTAAACCAAGGCTAACGTGGATACCGAAGCCATAGCCAAAAGGCAGTATCCGTGGGTATCTCGAACTTGAACGACACGCAGATTGGGTATCTTAAGCAGCATTCTTGGTTTTTCTCGTCAGGCTTCGTATGACTGTGTGGGTAGAGTGGTAAACACGTCTTCGACCAGGCTGTCGTAGGACACGCGAATGAACGATGCAGTGATGAATATGACTGTGTTGCATCGCTCGAAATTTACTTCGCGGCAACGGCAACGGCCTCATCCTTGATCGCTTGGGTGGGATTGGTTGCAGTAGGGCCAGGAGTTGGATCGGCTGGCTTGTCGACGCCTGTTTCCTTGGTGACTGGTGCTGGGCCTGGTAGATGTGTTAGGCATATATTTAATTGTGCTGAGGAAAGTAGACTCACCAGCAGGAGCAACAGGTTCGCTGCTCGAGGGAGCAGCAGCCGTGTCGGTCGCAGTAGGCTTAGGCACCTGTGTCGCTGTACCAACCTGAGCAGGAGTTTCGGTCTTGGTACCTGCGGTAGCGGAAGGGCCAGGCTCCTGTTTGGACTTGCGGCGGAAGATTGACTAGTATATTGTGAGTTTGTGACCTCTAACTCCAGAGAGAATGCATACCTTGAGCTTATCCATCACGTCGAGAGCTAAAGTGCCAGTGATCAGTAGCCACTCTTCAAGAGAATCTTGCAGTATAACTTGTGGTTGTGACGGGGCAAGAGCGATAGAGGATAGCACGTACGAACTCCGGGCATGTTTGCGAAGATAGGGCAATTGCCAAACTTATAGGACACAGATATCGGGAGGCTCGGGTGAGTTCTTAGTCAGGTCAGACTGATAGCAAAGAGAAACAGCTGCGATCTTCGATTTGGTATCAGTGCAGTCGTACACACGCTTCAAGGATGCACAAGCTTTGCGAAGGAAGAGAAGAGCGGTGACGCAAGCAAAAGCGGTCTGCGTGGCTAAGGAAGGGGAACTGTTGACCAAGGGCCAAACGCAAAGGTCGTGTGATTGATTGCGGAAGTGAAATGAGTGGTTACAAGAGGAAGCATGCTATCTTGCCCATGCCGACTGCGCCTGCTAAGGAAGGGGTGGGGTGTGAGACAAGACCGGCCTGATTTGATATCCAAGCATGAAACGTCTTAGCCTTCGAAACCAGTCTGAAACAGGTATGGCCTACCTGGATGCGTACAAGTAGCTCCTGGTGACCTCCAGGCGGCGCATCAGAAGAACGTGACTGCCATCGTCCATCATCGCAACGACATCAGTTGAACCAATTTGCATTCCCGTTTTGGTTTTCGAGCTGATTTCGGCTTTCAGAATTGGTCATGTGTTGGCGTTAGGAACTTGTTTCCTGGAGAGGTATTAGCTTGCTCTGCAGGTCTTGGACCCTGACAAGAGCATCCGGAAGATTGCAGCCTTCTGAAGCTGAAGCGCGAAAGAACGGTCAAAGTTTTCTGTAAGCACAAGCAAGCAAGACAATCCCTCCAGAATGCATGAGATGGCCGGAGATTTCTGCGTATCAATTGATGTAGGGTCTGACGTCCAAGAATTTGACTGCCGAAACATGCTTCATCGAGTGAAATAACGAGTTTGTTGTAGCAAATGAAGTAAAACATTTAGGTGCGGAACAAAAACGAATTGATAACCCCTCCAATAAAGCTCTGGCATCGGAAGAGAGCCGAGTTGATAGCTTCAAATTGGAGTTCAAGGGAGATGCTTCGCTGCTCCCCGCATTACAGTTCGTGCTCAAGGACACGCCGGAAATCAGAAAACACCGATTTATCCAACAGCATATTCAAAGATATTAGTACGGACTCAGCGTTTCAAAACAGCTGACAGCACTTATATACTCGAACTCAAGAACAACCTTTTCAGAAGAAACCTAGACAGAGTACAAGGCATCAAGATGCGTCTCGATTACGCCGACAACCCACCTAAAAATCTGTCTTCAGAAGACGAGCAAATCCTGGAAAGAGTCAAAGCTCGCCGTGGCGAGAGAGGCCTTCTACCCCTCGATCTGGCGCTTCTCCATGCCCCCAAGGTTGCTGATGGTATAGCTCTCACTGACCCGGCGGCAGGGCTACCACTGACTTAAACTACAGGCTGGAATTCACTACTCGGTGCTATCCGTACTCGCACCTCCCTTCCAGACAACATCCGTGAGATAGCCATATGTCGACCAGCCCTCATCAACCAAGCCTGGTTTGAATGGCAAAACCATGCCCCACTACTAATTGAATCCGATTCCTTCAAAGCAGACCCGGAAAAGATCAATCCAGTTCAAGAGCTCCATCCAACTTCAGCTGGTAAGCTTGACGCTAAGGAATGGGCAACGCTGCGATACGCAGACGCTATGACTAGAGACGTTCAAGTACCGCAGGCTTTGTTCGATGAACTGAAAGGTTTGTTCAATGAGAAGGAAATTGTTGAGATTACGGCTACAGTTGCCAGCTACAATCTTGTCAGCAGATTTCTAGTGGCTTTGGATGTCGGTGAGCAGAACAATATGGCACCGGAGTTTGTGAGTAAGGTTGTAAACCCGGGCAGCACAGACGACAAGATCCAGTCATAGATATTCTGTTGACAAGAAGTCCTTGCCGAATGATTCAATCATGCTGGTGCTCCTTCATACTCTGTACATCTCACAGCATTCCAATTCTTTACTCCATACTGAAAGCATTGCTGTCGCACTAACTACAAGCCAAAAACAAAAACTGCGTTCCCCAGACATTCGAATGCTAGGCCACCAGTGACAGCAACAACCTAACCATGGCTTTGATTTCTATACTCCCTGATTCACGCAAAGGACTGCTGACCCTTTCGTTTAGCTTCAGATCACTACGAATCCCCTTGACAGCTATTCACCAATCCGGGGTCTGCTCACGCAACAACCCTGGATAACCGAAAACTCGAAACGCCGCTGTTTTCAGCATTCCACAAAACCAGCCCCGAACCCCTTCCGACCTACACTACCTCAACAGCAACACATCGCCTCCTCACAACAGCCACCTAATTCGGTTCTCCAACAGAGATAATATCTGCAGCTACCCACACCCCACAAGCTTAACGCAGAGGATAGCTATGAACACCGCTTCAACCCGATCAAAAGGCTTGTCTGTCATGATCTAAGAAACATGCGTCCACACTGCCTATCCAGAGAGCAAAATTGCGATATTAATCCCCTCTCCAGCTGTATGCATCATCGAGTATCTTTAGAAAAGTTGCCGATAGTATATGGAGACTTAAAGCCACCAGCGTAAGAAACAAGATGAGAAATGCTTGGGGTTAGGATGTGTAAATGAGCTACCTGCACTAGGTTATCTCGAGGTCTCCAGTCACACGTGATTACTATTGGAGACGAATGCATGGGAGCTCAGAGGAAGATCGGTGGTGCGGTCTTGAGTCGATGTGGGAATGCCTTCTACAAACCAGGATGATACTGCCATCACGCGCGAATAGCAGATGCGGTAACAGATGAGGAGCCGTCGGACTTCAAAATAAATTGATCTCAGGGTTTGTTGAGAATGTAGGTGTCGAGCATTATGAGAGGATGCTTTTATGCTACAAGACGGTGAGGCGAACTTTGCAATACAAGAATCAAGCAAAGGAGGGGCGGTTTTGGGATGGCAATGTAAGCTTTTGTCCACGTTTTGGGACCATCTGGGAGAAAGCAGTGCTATGATAGCCATTCAAATGAAGGAATAAAGCTTGTCAATACAAATTAAGGAAAGATCATGTTTTCGGATCAGATTTGCAGCATTTCATGCTACCTAGGAGTTTGACAATTTCGTATCTGAAGCTCTCGCCCAAAACCAGCTATCGTCGGCTGCCTACCACTCATCAAAACGGGACCCTTCTTTGTTCCTCTCAACTTCGTAATGCATTCGTGATAGATTACTAGGCGGCATGAATGAAGCTTTTGCATGTCGTGCTTGGTTGGATCCGTTCGTGTATCCTCGCTTGCTGCCAGTCGTACAGTGGTTGTTATTGGTTGTTTCGAGGGTCCACCCATATTCACCTAGTAGCCGGTGGTCTGGTCGTTTGTTCGTGGTTGGAGCTGGAGCTGTAAAAAGAGTCTCCTTTTCCTTGCTCGGTTGTGGATATGTGTATGGCTTTGCACATAGAGCCTCTTTTCCACCATTTTGTAAGGCAAACCCATTCCATGCCATTCGTGAAGCATCATAGTCTGGTCTTTCGACTTCTTCCCTGGTTGGTGAAAGCACTTTTGCAGGATTTGAGTCCATCAATCTATCCCAGAACTGCTTTGTCTCGAGATTTATTTGTTTCAATTGCTCTTCGAGCTCTTCTGCAGTCCTTGGAGACTGGTTTGGCTGCCGTGGAGGTTTTTGTAAAGGAAGTCGCCCTCTGGTGTTTTCATAGATAGCTCCTCGCTCGGGTTGAGCATTTCTGAAAAAGGTCTTCTGCTTCTTTAAAGACTTTTGACCATTAGGAGGAAAAACTGAGACAAGTTTTGAGCTATTTGACGAAGGAAGTTCATACGTAGAGTGCTTTTCCTTGCCACAGGACTCGAGAAAATCGAGATCAGCGTCAGTCAACTGCAGAGTAGAGACGACGTTGGTGTCAATGTGAGGAGTCTTGACTAATTTGTTCTCTGCTGAGGTCGCTAGAGTGGAAGAATCGAAGCCACAGGTGTAAGAGGATAGAAACATGATAGAGGCTTCGTGGTATCTGATATGATAGTTTGATGTCAAGGAGGGAGCAGAAAGACTAGAGGACAGAAGTTAGCATTTTTGTAACATGATAGATTATGGAAGCAACACACTGTCCAATTGAAAAGTTAGAGACCGCAATCCTGAGGCGAAATTGCACTGAGGTTCACGTGAAAACCAGGACAGGCGAAGGCAAGAAGGAACTGTTGAAGCAACAACGAGGAAGTCACAGCACACAGACTGGTTTTCAAGCCTAGGATCTCTGTGAATGACTTGATTTGCTTCAATCCTAGATTCGCAGATTTGCATGTGCTCTGATAATCTTTATAGCCATAATCTTTTGTTTGTAGACTTTACTACCAGCTTTGTTGGAATAATAATTGCTCGAGGAGTGATAGGGCAGAAACTTACAGCTTGGACAGTCTTGAGCGGCTGGCCAAAATGTTTCGGATTGCAGGTTGTAGGTGTCAGGTTGCAAGCTTGTGAACGAGCCAATATAACATTGTGAACAGGACAAGATGAGTTGAGCCTGTTCTGCCAACGTCTTCTTTTCGCACAGTAGATACTAAGATTTTTTGTTGGAGGGCGTCAAAACGTCTCAACCAAGAAGAACGTTGTCCAAAGCAATACCGTACAACCTTGCAAAGCGTAACGGACCATCATGAAACCCTAACCTCCTGCTGAAATAGCAATCATGCTTCTTGAACAGATCAGCAAACATTACCAGATATCAAATTCAATGCGCAGACCCCATATACAATGCAACTGAGGCCTACACCACTGTTTCCGTTGTGTACGCTGTTGGCATGCCCCGTCTTTCTGTTGCTACCGATGCTTCAACGTCAGACTGCTGAAACCTCAGCAAGCACCAGTCACCACATGAGATAGGTTCGTATCGCGCGGGGTTCACCTCACTGACGCAGCTCGGAAGAACTCCACATTTCTCGTTGAAATTAAAGCCAAAGAAAAACGGCATCGAGTACCTGTGTCAAGTTAGTGCCATTCCCACTACAATCTGATTTGGCATACCTGTCGACCGTCGACCTGTTGAAAACACGGTGAACAGTTGATTTCCAGCCATCGTTGGTCAATCTCATTAGGTAGTCACCAATATTGACAACAAAAGTACCTTCGATAGGCGAAGCCTTGATCCACTGACCCTCTGGAGTCAACACTTGCAGTCCACCTATCATGTCTTGCCAAAGTAGAGTGCAGATCTGTAGGTCTGTATGACTGCCAATACCAATATCGTCGCTCGCTGCTGCCTGCTCTGGAGTCATTGCCGGGTAATAATTCAATACGCCATCAGCTCCCGGGAAGGTTGTTAGTGGATCGAAGTAGTCCTCAGGCAGATCAAGGGCTAAAGCAAATATCCGCACAAGCTTACGACAGAGTTTAAGGCACTCTTGCCAATATTTAATGCAAGCATTCTTGAAGTTAGGGACATGCCTAGTGCCATGCCAGTAGAAGTCTTCCCCACGAAGCCACGGCTTGACATCTGCAGGAATGGCATTCAGGTCTTTTTCGTCAGGATCATAGACCGGATCATACTGCCACATGAAGGCTTCGCGGTAGTCGACTAGACCAGATCAGTCTCTTCAAGGCCACAAAGATCATACAACATACTCCCTTCATTTGGTGAAGCTTTGCTTGTGCCTTTGGAATGGTATCCGTTGAAAAAGTCGCTCTTGAGTTTCGACACCTTCATCTTATTTTCTCCAGATTGTTCAAAGAATGACTGCGCGGCCTGCCGGGCAGCTTGGATCACTTGCTCCGATATCCCATGGTTCGCGGCATAGAAGAAACCAAGTGTCTCAGCAGCTTGTTTGATTTGTAAGGCAAGTTCTTGACGCTGTTCGAGGTTTCCATTGATCTTGCTGAAGTCAATAAGAGGTATTTCAGCCGGTTGAGCTTCTCTTGGTGGGTTCATAGAAACATCACGGTAGACTATACCGTACGCTGTTCTGAGCTGCAACTTCACAAAGCCTGCCTTGGATGGGCCGTTGACGGACATGGATTCAGCCATACTAAGTGCTGAAACTTTCTGTCGGTTGATGCAAACTTCACAAATTAAATCGACGAAATGTCATTCTACGATTGATATTCAATTAAAAAAAAAAGGACCAAGTCAAGCCTGGATCATGCGTTTTCACTATTGGCCTTCTCGATGTCAAACAATCATTGGGAAACATTTGACCTTGTGTTGGTGTTACACAGATTGCCTTCCGTGGAGACCACCTGTTTCCTGCGGATGCAAGAATATCGCGACGGTGGTTTGGAGGGACGGGTGAGAGTATGATTCTGGTGAGCGGAGAAGGCAGGACATTGCCCGGTACCATCGATTTGCAAACGTGATCGTGAAAAAGGCTTCACGAGCCAACTAGGCGCAGTTGAGCGAGAGGTAATTAGAATGTTTAATTTTCTTGAAAGCTATCCCTACATTGAAACCAGAAGTCGTTTTAGAATACTATTGTTGTTCTATCATGCAGGATGGCCGACGTTTGTGTCGGGTGAGGAGCCCACCGGTGACCGGAGGAAAGGTGCATCCGATGATAATTCGGATGCCATAGACTTCAGAAGAAATCTAAATACCGTGACTGGTATAATTGATAACAAGAACAAGATCATGCGTCAAGGACAACATGAATTTGAATAACCAGGCAGAAAAACATCTCTTGCGAACAAACGGTTTTCCAGACACTGTATAACCAGAATTGTGTATTTTTCTAATGAAATGATGGAAGCAGAAGACATTCAGCATGAATGTGCAGTGTTGCCACTAGGGAATGCCAGAACAGTATGTCAAGAGCATTAAACCGGCGACATGCATCTGAGATGACCACTTCGTTGAATATGTCATCAGCAAGCGGCAGGTAATAACAACCTGAAAGAAACAAAACAGCTCCTGCTTTGAACGCGTGTCTACACTAGTCCTAAAGAAGCAAGGGCGCTTCCAGCTGCTTGCCCTCCCAGACATAACAGACAGAGATTATATGGGAACATAAGGACGAGCTATGGTCTGCTACCTAGTATGTAGCTTATCAAGGCCGTAAGAGTTCATAAGTAGTGAGATCATTCTTAAAAGCCTTTGACATACCGATGCTCTCCCTTTCCACCAGCAGCCTGCATCACTTCCCTGATCTCTACCTCCATACCAACCTCAATTGTACCTTCATTCCTTGGACAACACAGCATACCAAAACATGGCTTGTACTTGACTCCATCATCAACCCGGCGATACGCATACAGAGTCCCCCAAGGTTCCTTTTTATCCGGCACAGCAGTATCCGGATCGACGTTTGGTACATGACACCTTGCACATCGAGCAGCAACATCAACATCGATACTTTCGTTGCCGACACCTATCATCATTGATAATGATCCAAGCATCGACCTCGGCGGATTGATGCGCAAGGTCTTCCACTCATCTTCCTCCCATGGCTCGAGGTTATCGCTCTCCACGATGATGTTTGGCCTAAAACGTTCGATCGTGATCTCGTGCGCACCAGTTTGACTCAATCTGCCGTTTAGTTCCTTCAGTGATTTCTCGTTTGCGACCTGAATAGGAAGCACGTCAGGGAAGTTCACAAATTCCTTCCGACCGAGCACACTTGGGTCACCATTACCTCGACACTGCCGAGGCGTGGGACCCTTGATCACTAGCTGCACCTTTGAGTCTGGGTCCCATGAGGTGAAGTACTTCGTGACCACATCCGCAATTTCTGGAGTCGTGAAGGCGTAAGCATCAGTCTCGTACTTCCAGATCTCGGCGTTGATCAAGGTAGCATGTTCTTCCAACCATGTTTCATCACTTTCAAGTGGTACCGAGATGGTTGTCGCATTCTCGTAGTCTGGTTTTGGCTTTTCTGAGTGATCCTTAACGACAGCTGGGAAAGTGATTTTGAGCACCGGCTTGTCGTCTGCGTCAATATCAACTGCTGTTTTGATGAGCGTCATCTCCGGTTTGTCTCTGATTGTGATGAAGACCTTCTTGGCATCAATGAACATGCAACAACGGTCATGTTTGAGACCTTTGCGAGTCAACGTTGACGACTTGATTGAGAAGCCTCGGCATGACTTGATCGGGTATATCTTAAGGTCTGTGATTCTCGTTGTTTTCGGATATCCATGAGACATGCTTGTAACAATCCACCTGCTTGGTTTATGTTCAAAGTCCTTGGCTCGCGTGATCGAGGAGGAAGATTATGAATCGATTTCCACCAGACAAAGAGGGGTGAGAAATCTACACGGTATACTTATGGCGTCCGCTGATGGAACAGAAACGAAGAGACGATCGGCAAAAGATCTGATGTGTGCTATTCGTAGCTCAAAAATGCCAGTATACTTGGTTTATAATTATGATGGCGAGGTAACGACAAGGAGGCGAAGAAGAACAAGGGCATAGTGGTTCAGATGTTCGATCGAGGAGAGGACAACTCCGAAGACGTCATTCCATCACTCTGCACTTCAACTGAGGATCACTCATCTATAAGGAGGTTCCGACTCCTTAGGTCTTCGATTTCTTGGCTACCTCTGTTGTTGGGATTTTAATCTCAGGATGTGGTCATTGATGAAGTGTCCCTTAAGTCGCAAAGATGAGACATCAATATGAGCAGCACCTCTTAACGTTCCCAGGCACTCGTTACCAGCCCCGCACAGGCAGGCAAAATGCTTATCCATTTCCCATTCAGTACTAGGATAGAAAAAGTTCAATTCATCACCAAATTTTAGATCTCTAGTTCGCGATACACGAACTTCCATCCTGGATGTGTCCAGTTCCAGTGAAGGAATACACGAATGATTCATGTACAGGAGAGCAGAATTGAGCTCAACGTGCTCGTTCTCTGATACCTGAACGGTTGACCACCTCCTTTCTGGTACCGCTGTGGCAGTGGTAATTGCTGTGAAGAACGATCCGGCGGAAAGGGCCACCTTTGATCTCAATGCATCGGGAGTTTCTGCGTTTGGGCTGTACTCAGCAAGGAATTCAAGGTTATTGGTGCTTAATGGATATATTGCTTTGGGTTCGGTCATGAACTTTGTGGTGGTCGTAGGGGCTGCCATTTTGATGGTCTTTGGTCGAATTGGGCTTGCTTGGGTTGCAGGATGGTAAGATGATATGGACAGACACCTTCAGTGTCATACTGTATGGCCAAGAGATAGGCCGCTTGTGCTCGTTGAGTGATTTTCGTGCTGTGTCATACTGTGTGGAGATCAACTGGTGAATCTCCAATCTTGCACTTGGCGTTGATGTCTCATAGCCGAAAGGAACCAACTCGTGTGCCGTGGAGATGTTATTGCTGCTGATTCTGTTTGAAGCTTCGGCTGTTGCGAACTCAGAGTTGGTCCCCGCCATTCTTTTCACAGCTTGTGATTGGTTATGACAACTGCTCATGCTTGGTAGTGATCTTGTGCATATCGAGATGCAGGCCTGCCGCATGGAAACGTCGAGGCCAATTCGGCCTGTGCATGCTCGAGGGAATCCAGCTGCGGCACACCATTGAACATCGCGTCCAAAGTTTATGCAGCTCAAAGCAGGATCCTTTCCGATCATGACAGAGTAGCATGGTCAAGTGGACCATGGGTCGGCAAACCTGCCCCCCGCTATCAGGCGTCTGCAGATTTTGCAACCCATGGACAATTATCTAGCCGGAGATGTGTGCACTTGGGCGTATCGAGTTTCGAATGGTACTCTTGGGACTGTACTTGATTGGTTCGTTTCTAGGCTAACAAATATGCGCCATTACACAGCTATGACGGTTTGGTAGTCGAGATCGGCGGTGGCAGAACAGTAATATCTGTTCGACGTCTTAGTCTTTCAGCTTGCCATTTCCAGATATCTCGCACATCCGTCCAATAGTTCCTGATTGAAGAAGAACTTCTGTAGAGCAACCTCGGGTCTCAACCCAACCTTCATCTGTTTCAACATAGGCAAGAAGCTCATAGCCTGTGGCAGCAGACCGGATTTCGGCCCGTCTTTGCGCCAGGAGTCGACACAGACAACACATACCCAAAAGAGGCACTCATGTTCCTGTGACTGAAGGCCTGAATCCATGTTCTGACCAAGTAATCGAGTCAACTCCATCCGAGACGCCAAATACAATGACGTGCTAGACCTGGCTCTTGTGAAAGTGTTGGCACAATAAATCAGCAGCGCTAGGCAGATCTTCTTTTCGATACTGTTTCTGGTATTGTCTGGCAAGCGAAGAGCCGGACAAGCTTCGAGGAAATCGTGATACTTACGTTTGGGAGGATTGAACATATCGCCAGTCGTGATTGCTGATATGCCGTTGACAGATGCCTCAGCAGCTCGACCAAGAACTTCAATTAATTCAACAGAGATTTTGCCTTTCACAATGAGCGACTGAAAGCCGATAGGAAGTTTCACAAAGACATCTCTCAAATCTTGCGACAGTGGAAATGCCGGGTAAACTGCGATATGTTCTGGACGAGCGTCTGGAAACAAAGCTGTTTCTTCGGGCTTGAAAACCCAGAATGTATCATACTGCATAAGTGCGCACTTCACCATGCCATTGTCTCCAAGCTCATCCAAACCCCCTCTAGACCTCACCATTTCTTTCATACTATGCCTGTGAGCGTTATACGCATGGGTGTCACCAAGAAATCGTGCCAAGTTAGCAAACGCAAGGACTACAATAATTGTTATATCGTCTGCCGCATTTCGACCAGCTTTGGCCGCGTCTCTGTACTTCTGGCGGAGTCGCGTCAGAGCTTTTGCTTGATTGATTTTGTTGTTTTCGGACTGCTTCGTGCTCGGATTAGACAATCTCTCCATGATAGCACCAACCATAGCCATTCCAATATGTGTATATTCATCGCGTGACATCAAGTCAAACCAGTAGGAGGTGAAGATATTTGTGACATTAAAGATAGCATACATGGGATGATTAACTGGAGCAATGACTTGAGTGAAATAGTCCACTACAGCATGGCCATAGTTGTCACCTCGAAGAAATCCAAATGGATCGACCCGAAGTCCTGACGACATCTTCAATTCGGCAGAGATGTTGCCTGCTCGCCAGCTGAATTGCATTTCCCTCATGTGTTGTCGTCGCTGGGCATGAGACGCTTCCGGCCTGGCAGTGCTCTCGAGTACTTTGTGCGTTGGAGATGCATCATCTTGCACTTCTCTCGCTGCCGCGGCTGAATTCAGTTGTTGCTGCCAGCCAAGTTTCACGCGGACTTTGTTGTCCCGGCGTTGCCTCGAAACTGCCGCAGCATGAGAACGAACGTCGGAGTTGGTAAGCTTGATGTCTGAGGAATTCTGTGGACCAGTGCGGTAGGGCACAAATAGAAAGCTCGCTTTGGGCATCTCAAACTGAGCTTCTGAATGGTGGATGTGATAAGTAGGTTTTGTACGGAGGTGCAGACGATGCCTTTCTCATCATCTCTGACAGACAACGATTCCAAAAATGGTCAGTGAACTCCCTCGTATTGCGCAATTTAGGGACTGAGCCGGCTGACCATACCCAAACCGGCTGATCTAGATTCGTCTTTTAATGCTGAGAGCTGGATGCAAGGGTCGCTGATGATGGTGGTGACTGAAGCGAGGCAAGGCTACTGAAGCGAGGGATGTTCGCTGCAAGCAATTTCAAAGAGGAAGTTGCTGCGCCATAGTCACGGTATTCCTGGTTCTTCACGCGTTACAATATTTCTAAAGGAGAGGGTGATCTGTACGATGCGCCAACCCTTGTTGGCGCATGCGCAATGACATGCTCATACAAGAAGAGGACAAGATGCCTAGGAAGGTCAAGTGATGTATCATACTTGAAGCTTCGACCCTGTGGCTTGACGGCTAGTTGGCCCGCTTTCTGCTTATTTAAGCTTAGGAGGATGGCTAGCAGCATGCTAGGCAGGACTGCCGGAAACTCTCTCGTACAGGTGGCTTGGTGTTCGGATGCATGCCTGCCACTGACCGCATAAACCATGCGTGTGAATGTCCATTGTCGTTGCCATCTCAAATTTGTCATAGTATTATTGATACTCGGCCGCTCTGGTAATAAAATAGAAGCGCTAGTGAGTGTGGAATGATGATCATGATCCTATCACATAGGAGCAATTAGGAGATAATCGCCAAAACGATATAATCTCCGAGGATACTTGACACAATACAAAATGAGGCTTTCCTCAGAGTTTGGACAATTAGACAAACAGTTAAGTTGGCCAAACATGAAGTCTTAAGATGGTATCTTCATCGGAGTCAACCATGACCGCGGCATCGGCTCTCCTGAAAAACGAGGACCTTCCCACATGGGTGAGTGATGATCACTCTTGTCACATTATTTGGTTAGCACGAACCACAAAACTACGCATTCTCCACGCAATCCACCCGGACATTTTTGTTCAAAACACAATAATTCTGGAAAAACTCAATCGGTCATGTCCACCCTGCTATCGGATCTATGTACTCATACCTGACCTGATCCACAGCCCCTTGCTTACAGATCTCAGTGACCACGGCAAGGCAAAGAGAGTTGTGCCGGTGGACAGTCATGCCCAAAATCCTTGAACGGCAAGGGTGGGACCATCAATGACTTGAGGTCTTTTTTAAAAGGGCTATTCCGGTGCCAAAAAGAGTTAGCTAGCAATTCATCAGCCTCGAACGACCACTTCGGCCATGGCTGTCTTTTATTGCAAGCATGAGGATTCCGAAGACCATTTGTGACTCTCCATTCAGCTACATCATATAGCAAGAACACCGGTCGATCCTATTCCAAGCCTGCTTCACGAATGTCTCTTCTCGCAGAAAGCCTTCAGCATCAAGTTTTGCGTACAAGCTTTATCGCTTTGCATCCATTTAAAGCATACGAGGGCTAAACTGATGTAGTCACGCTGACATGGGCTCACTGACGGATGTACGCTTCACAGAATAACTGGAGCAATCCCGCTGGTCCGATCATCATGCTGCTCAAGCATATCACTTGCCCGGCATGCTGCACGCTCAGAGGCAGGCACTTTCGAGTCAACCATCAGTTGCTCTCAGCAAACTATGAAAGACAGTTGACTTGAGCCTCATCGCCTCGAACCTTTGATCTTGGCTAAGGGTTCGTTGAGTGTCCCCTTGACCTGTCGTCATGCAGACTTCCGTTCAAGGCCAAATTCGGAAAGAATCTTCTCATTATGCTGGCCAATCGCAGGTACGGGGTCAAGTCGAGGTTCAACATCTCCAGACATCCCAGGCGGTATCGAAGTCCTCACCGTTCCAGCCTCCGTTTCAACTTGTGCAAACCTCTTTCTTGCCTCAAGTTGAGGATGCTCCCAGACGTCACTCATCTCGTTCAATCTTGCATTCGCAATGCCAGCCTTCTCGAGCTTTTCAACCACTTCTTCAGCAGACCGTGTTAAAAACCTCCCACAAATAATTTCATATAACTCGTCTCGGTTATCAGACCTACGCGCCGTGTTCTTAAATCTCTCATCCCTAATCAGTTCTGGCATCTCCAGTACTTGCTCGCACAAGATAACCCACTCCCTGTCATTCTGCAATCCGAGCATCACTTTCCCACTTCCTGTTTCAAAAGGACCATAGGGGTAGATACTCGCATGACTCGCCCCGGCCCTTTGAGGTGGCGGTTGTCCGTTGTATGCGTACAACATAGGAAAGCCCATCCACTCAACCATTGACTCCAACATACTAACGTCGATCCTGCAACCTTTTCCCGTCTTTTCTCTCTGCAACAAAGCTGCCATTATACTCGAATAAGCGTACATGCCCGCCGAAATGTCGGCAATCGAGCACCCGACCTTACTTGGCGTTTCCGGTGTCCCCGTAATACTCAACAACCCAGCTTCACTTTGCACAAGCAAATCATATGCCTTTTTCGTTTTATATGGTCCATCACTCCCATATCCACTAATCTCGCACATGATTAGCCTCTCATTCGTCTCCTTTAGCTCCTCATATCCTAGCCCATGCCGTTCTGCTGCCCCTGGGACAAGGTTCTGGACGAACACATCCGCCTTCTTCACTAGCTCCTTCAAGATGTGTAGGTCATCTTCCTTCTTGATGTCAAGTGCAAGAGACTCTTTGTTGCGGTTGGTCCACACAAAATGAGAGCACAGTTGGCCGAGCACACGTTTGTCATGGTACCGGACGAAGTCGCCTGTGCCAGGTCGCTCAACCTTGATGACGCGGGCACCAAGGTCAGCGAGTTGACGAGTGCAGTAGGGGCCTGAGATTACTTGTTCCAGAGCGATCACCAGAACGCCCTCTAGTGGTCTGTGGGAAGGGTGATTGTATGCGAATGGAGAATCAGAGACTGAAGACGAAGGTGAAGTATTTGGTCGTGGTGGTGTTGTTGTTGAATATTGACGAAAGGCTATTGTTGACACGTGCAGTGAGAGTTTGAAGGTCCCTTGAGGTTGTGCTAAACCAGTCTGTGATAGAAAAGGTTGAGGAGAAATTGTCTTCGGCACGGCTCGATTATCACTGTGTACAAATCTTGAATTTATATGCACAGGGCTAACTTTCTTTTGATTCGTAGTCCAACCCAATGTTCTGGAGATGTGAATGACTACTGCCAGAGTATTTCTCGGACTGTGCCTTGCAAGAGCTCGCATTTTTATTCTCAACTTCGTTTACTTAACAGCTCTAAGGTGTACACCCTATCCAGATGCTCCAATGTCACTCACTCGAGTTTTAAGAACGTGGAAGCGAGCTCTATCCTTGCTATGTATCATCACTAACCGTGGAAGCAAAAACTTGATCCTTTCAATAGCGTACATAAACATATCACTAGAAACATTTTTCATCGGACCTCGGCAATTAATCTCCAGACAGCCTTGCACAACCTAATTGGGTCAAAGAACCTTAGCCTACTAACGGCGTCTTGCTGCTTGCAACATTACAATCACTCGAAGATCAGCGCTTCTCCCAGTTATATAGTCTTTAAGCTAGCAAGAGCCTTTCACTTAAAATATATTACTGTGTACTGGACCAACGAGGAAAAGAGATAAAATGGACTAGATTGTGCAGTTCTGTGGATGGAAAATTGAAGCAGAAGCAGGTGAACTTCAATTCAGTTCGGCAAACTGTTCTGCTTCTGTAGAGTCTCGTTCTCGCATATGAATTAGATCATATATCGATAACCCTTTTGCAGCCGTCTTGCAGCCGCAAGATCAATTCCCTCAATTTCAGCCGTCTTCTTCAAGCGTGCCAAATCCTTCTCGCTTAGTGCAACGTCTTCATTCTCCAATCTCTCGAGTCTCTTGTTTCTTCTTACTAGGATGAATCTCAGTAACAACCCACAGCCAGCTGCAATAAGCAGCAACCCGATGTTGATACCCAGTGCTGGTCGGTAGAAAGGTCGGTCTTGTGGTCGATAAGTGAAAGGAGTCCAAATACTTGCTGAGTTGCCGATAGAGTTGATGAATGCAAAGGCCGCTGCACGTTTTGCTGGGGGCCGAGGAATAGCGCTCGCGATCCAAGCGTAGGTCGTGCCGTTCATAGAGAAGATAAAGACCATAAGGAACAAGCTGAAATACCGTGCGCCGAAGTTGTTCGTGGCCATGAAGACGACAAAGCCAAGAATCACGATAGGGATCGGGTACATAAAGAACCAGAACCGGTTGCCTAGCTTATCGGAGAAATGGGAGTGTGCAAGGGCCCAGAATGTGATGAAGATATAAGGTGGGGCGCACAGAAGCAACGAGATTGTTCGGCTATAGCCCAGCGTTGCTGTAAGCGTCGGGAAGAAGTTTTGGAAGCCAGCAGCGCCGGTTGTCGCCATGTATGCAAGTGCCAGGATGTAGGTGTTCGGATCGGTCATGGCGAGTTTGAATCCCTTGATTTGCGACATGGCGCCTGCCTCATCAACGTCTGCTTCAGCAGCCTCGATGGCGAGGCGCCTGTTGGCAACAGCTTTGAGCTCTGGCGACAGCGCTCGCCAGGTATCTGGAAAATCAGGAAGGATTATAGCGACCAGGATGCCGATGAACACAGTGATGGCGCCCTCGATGATATAAAGCCATTGCCAAGGCGACAGTCCATGGGAGTGCCCTAGACCATTAAGAATGCCGGCAGCAATAAGGTTGCCAAAGGCGCCCGAGATAAGAGAACCAGAGTAGAAAATCGACATGCGAAGGTTGAGTTCGGATTTTGTGTACCATTTCGACAGATAGAAGAGGACACCTGAGGTGGTTAGATTCTTGATCTGAAAGAGAAGTGAGGCAAACCTTACCAGGGAAGAAGGGAGCCTCAACTAAACCTAGGATGAAACGGCAAGCAACAATTTGGCCTAGTCGAGGTTAGTTCGTCTCAAAGAAGCATGTTTCACAGGTGAGCTTACCAAAGTTTTTGACCAGACAGGTTAGGGCGCTGACGGTTCCCCAAGCGACCGTGAAGAAGCCCAAATACAGAGATGGTCTGCCGAGATGATTGAGGATAAGGTTCGAAGGTACCTGACCAAGAATATAACCGACAAAAAGGATTGAGAGACCTTCAAACGAGATAAGTACAGGAGTATGAACCAATCAGAGAACAGCGCTTACCGGTCTGATACTGAGATGGCGTCAAATTGAGGTCTTCCTCAAGACCCTGGAGTCGAGCAGCCGCATAATTATTGCGGTCAATGTAGTTCATGAGGTAAACAAGAACTACCATTGGCATGATGAGCAGGTCGATTTTACGTCGCAGCTTTTTCTCCGTGACCAATTCTTCAGCTGAAAGCACTCCGAAATGCATCGCCTCTTCGTGTGAAATGCTCGCCTTGTTGCCAAGAACTTCATGGTCATGGATGACATGAGGATCTCTTTGACTTTGGATTGATTTTTCCATGCTGGCGGCCCTTTGCTGGGTGGCAAGAAGCTTGGAATAGCTGTAAAGAAAGGGAAAAAGGCACAAGGACGCCTCTGGCAGTCGATATGACCATCGTGTGCGTCACACGCCTTTATACCACTTTCTAACCAGGGCACCAGCATAGGTCATACGTCTGATCAACCACCTTCTGAAGTCATAACCAGGTGGAGATGCAAATGTGCCGTGACTGGCTCATCACTGCCAAGCACTTGGCTGAAATCTGGAGAGGCGGAATAACGGGCCACAAAAACTCGTTTGTCTGGGGTCGAGACCTTGGAGTGCGAGCTTGGCACAGCGCTCTCCGTCTTTTGCCAAGAAAATGGCTTTTAACTAGCCAATGTTGCTCACCGTTCGACCGCCTCAAATTGCTTGACGATCGGCCTCTAAACGGCATCGGAACCGCTGCCGTAATTTTGGTGGGTGTTTCGATGGGTGAAAGATGCAAGCAAAAAATCGAGATCCTGGAAGTAGCGGCCTCAGACCACCTTCCCCGAACGGCAAGGAAGACAGTACGAATCCCGGTAGAGGTCACATCTTCGCAATGTACTTCAGTAGCAACTGTCGCGCCGAAGTTCAATATCGTTTCCACAGCTAAGTGAGGCTCGAGAGTTGTACTGACATGTATCCCGAAACTGAATGGAAACCTCTGTCATCAGCTACGAAACGCGTGTTGTTTGAACCTCCAACTCCTTATTATGAAGTAGCGACAAGCCTTGTGACGTAGCCACTGGGAGACGGGTTGTGTCTCTATGCGCTAGATTGAATTTCTTGGCATTATTTTCGCTTGATGTCAAGTTTGCTCATCCTCGCTATTTGTACTCCTACATATGTTTGTTGTAAGCCTGATGTCCATATTTTGCAAGAACTCTTACTAGTCTGAGGTGTTCTGGAGTTAATCTAAGGTGCTCGTTCATCGTCAATAATCATACTAGAAACCGAAGGGTTCTGACATCGCCCCTGCTGGCGCTCAAGCATACGCCTGGACGGGTCTTTACACGTATAACATAGTTCATACGCTGTTGCCAATTTGAATGCTCAGATCATGAGCTGCTAACATAATGTGCCAGTCAGGTTGAATCGTGGAGTGACGTAACGAAGACCTTGCTGATCTCGCGCCACCAACTAGAAAGCATTACTGTAATTTACGAGACTGTAAAGCTTTAGTTCCAACCCAATGGGCATAATGGATGCCGTATCTCTGATTTGTGAATATCAATTTATGCTGAAGCATGAACGGACTTTGCGCCAAGTCAGAACCATGGCTACTTGAATTAACATTTTGCAAATCTGGTGATGCGCTTTTAAAATGTGATTTGCATGGACGAGCAGTGCTCAGGGCAACGCATGCTCTGTTGCTGGGCTTCACAAAAGAATGTGAGAAGTTCGCATGGTCCACAGGAAGGGAGGACGTTGTGCACTGACCATTTCAGTGAAGGTACCACCAACAGAAGGAATGCTCGAATGGGTACATAAACCCGATACTTCTCGTCTCTATCAGCGATGTATCAGGCACAAGTCACTCACTACTAAACACACATCCAATCGTTTACAAACCTCTAACAGCTCGTTTCCAACCCACCAACCAAATCAGCAACATGAAGTTCGACCTTCTTTCTATCCTTCTCTTTGCCACTATGGCTATGGCTGCTGCCACAGGCCAGAAGCGAGCCAACGGAGAGGGTGATGACTACGACGATTATGACGGCGGCCGTGATGAGGTAAGTCGATATCTAGCAACTTCATCAATCACTTCAAAGACTAACACATATGATACAGTGGGACTGCAAACCGATGCTCCAATCCTGCACTCTTAACGATGAGTGCTGCTCAAATCTGTGCGTCCTCGGTATCTGCACTTAGGCGCGCAACGTGGAACACCGTATTTGTCCGAATGTGCTCAGACACAACCTAGCAACAATGATCTTCAGGTGAAACTCGTCAGACCACCGAACAGATACAGGTGATGGTGGATTCAGTAGTAATGACGGTCGGCACTCGTGGTCAGCTCCTGGTGATGAACCTCGGTGATTGGAAGCTTTGGACACTGCTTGCAGCTGCAGCGGTTGAAGGGAGCAAGTGCCGACTATTTTTTAGAATAAAAAGAATGGAATTAATTTTCCAAGAGCTTGCTCTATGTTATCGATCTCATGCGATATTCGAACTGCAGCATTATTTTATTATCACAATCATCCACCTCAACCATAGCTCCTTGTGCAGGAGATTCGATCGGCCTTTGTACCTTGTCCCTAACTATTAATGGGTGAGATGTGAACTTCACGAATACTCCATCCAAAAATAGTTTCTCGAGACTCGATGTTGACCGATTTGACATGATCTTGCTCAGATGACTTCAGAATTAAACCAAAATGATCTTCTTTTTGGTGTAAAATGTTATCTCGTGTTTGAACACGTATCTGCACTGAGTCTATTGCGCCTGTCGAGCTAGAGACATAAGTCACGGTATTGATCCGACACCTTTCAGTGCTGGTACAGCAGAAGTTCGCCCTTTAAGAACTAGTTTAGATCCCACAAGAACCCCCACCATATTATTTAGACATGGCTGATCTGACGGCCCTGAACGGCGGCTGCAAGTCTCCAGCTTCATGTGGAACCTCGTCCACAGCCTGCACCAGTTTTCCTTGCCTCTTCCAGTGATGACAGCTGCTCGTCCCTGTTGTAGTGGGTCTTCCATCCCATTGCCGCCTTATATACCACAGAAGTAAGGGACTTGTGTTATGAGTGCTCGTTTCCACTAGCTATATATGGGTAGCCAAGTGCGATAGGCTACTCGAGGTGGTGGTTAAATATTGCGAGGTGAGAGTATACGTGTTACACGAGATACTCATGGCTGAGAGAGAAAATTATGGAATGAGGGTCTGGTCGCAACGTACCAGTGAGAAGGCAACATGAGTTGATTATGAAAGATTTAACTAGGGAATACCTAAAAACAAACCATTATTTACAAACTAAGTGCTCTGTGTGCTCTGTTTACTGATCAAACAGATCAAGCAGATTAGTTCTTTTTAGCAAAGTGAGGTTTGGACCCGACATCTTCTCACTAGTTCATTATCTTCTTTGATTGTTAGGTGGTTGTGTTTGCTGGGTTTGCCTGCTCGTGGTCAGGCTGACATGTAACAACTTTGCCGAACGGTTGGTGAAGAGTGCAGGACACACAGCACAAAATTGTTAACCCAAAGTTCTCACGAGGACAATTTCGTAAGCGAGACAGTGTCGATCATTTCCCTTCGTCTCCTCGTCTCCTCGTCCCCGCTTCCTCTCTGACATCTAAGTTCTTCACCGTGGCTCCACATTTCTCATTTCTCCTCACAAGTTTCAAGCCGGCTACTATTGACAAGTTGCTCTCCAATTCGTAACGAATGTCAAATTGGGTTTATAAGAACATCTCGATGAGTGATGTCGAAGGTAGGCAGTCCTTTGTTGCTTTCCATGTGTGTACGTCGCCACTTACTGCTCTCGGGAAGCAACGGTTCCTACAGTCTTTGTCTTGGGATTATTCCTTCTCACTATTCACCAAGCTTCAAAATTCTGAAACATGGGTTCTGAGAAATTGCCTTTACGGCAGATCGGTATTTATCATAATATACCGGATTATGATTCTTCTATAACAGATTTGACTGCAATCATTACAGGTGCCAATGGTATATCTGGCTTTTACACTATGCGTGCTCTGCTGGACGCTCCTCACAGATGGACGAGGATCTATGCACTCTCGAGGCGTCCCCCTCCGGAGCAGATGATGGGTCTCCTGAGCCCTGAGCAGAGGGATCGCGTTCAGCATGTTGCTTGTGATTTCTTAGAGCCTGGTGAGAAAATTGCTCAGGCCTTGAAGGCGGGAAATGTGAACGCAACTCACATATTCTTCTACTCATACTTACAGCCGAAGCCTCCGCCAGGAGCAGCGGCATGGTCGAACTCAGAGGAACTTGTGAAGGTCAATACTGCCCTGCTCAAGAACTTTCTGGATGCCTTGCCGCTCGCTGGCATCCGGCCTACCAGGTTTTTACTGCAGACTGGAGCTAAGAACTATGGCGTTCACCTCGGTCGGGCCAGGACTCCGTGTGTCGAATCTGATCCTCAACCTCAACATCTGGATTTTAATTTCTATTATCCTCAGGAGGAGCTCCTATTCAAATATTGTAAAGACAATTCAGGAGTTGGCTGGAATGTGATCATGCCAGCTTGGGTAAGTTCAGCTCTATATTCCAGTTCTGCCTCTGTTTCAGTTGACCATTACTTTTCTCTCTCTCCCAGCCACGAAACCCTTATGAGGGTGCAACGCTGACAGTTTATCTTCTCGTAAGATTATTGGTGCTGTTAACAATGCTCAAATGAACGCGTTGCATCCGTTTTCAGTTTACGCCGCCGTTCAAGCTCGCAAGAACGAACCTATTGTATTTGGTGGAGACTGGAATGCCTGGCAAGGCTTGAGTTATCATTCAACGGCTAGGTTGACAGGCTATCTTAGCGAATGGGTAGTCTTGGAAGACAAGTGCAAAGACCAACGATTCAATTCTATTGATACGAGCCCTTTCAGCTGGGATAGATTCTACAATGAATTATCGCGGTGGTTCGATGTCAAGCAAGGTGTTGTCCCTCCAACTGAAGATGACAGCAAGTATGAGGAAATAACTGGCAAGTCTGGAAAGGATACTCCAATGGGTTACGGCCCACCAACTAAGACGCGGTTTTCTGCTACGTTCACCGCCTGGGCGCAAGATCCCGCCAATCAGGCAGCATGGCAGGAAATTATGAAAGAATCAGGAGGAAGGTTGACTCATAATCCATTCGAGGATATTGAGGCCAACTTCACATTTGCCGATGCTGCTTGGATCAGTATGATGCTTTGTCCCAACAAATCTCGCAGATTGGGATGGACCGGTTTCGTTGACACATTCGAATCAGTGTATGAGATGTATCGAGACATGGAACACCTCGGCATGGTACCCGCCATGAAGGTTGACACTCCTCACGCTCTAGTTTAACGAAAGCAAGGAGGGCCACGAAGAGTGGCGGGATAGGTAGAGCGGTGCTGACGAGTCAATCTGGTCTCCTACCAGTTATAAAATGATACCTCACATACAAGTGATGCTTTTTGCCCCGGAACTCCTTCCGAACCATTTCTATGGACACTTGCGTTTCTTCCAAATCCTTTCCCAGGACATCAGTATACATCGCTAGTGTGTACGGCTCGACAGCATCTACCATCTGCACCAGATGCCACCTTCCAAGTTCTTTCAATCTCTTGTCCTTCGCCCAAGAACCGATAGGTACTTGATGTACCCGATCCTCAACGTCCACAAAGCCAGCCTTTTGCATCCATTGTACATGCTTGTCAGCTACGTTGAGACCTTGACCATGTGTATCAAACGCTTCCGCCAAGGTGTTCATCCAAACCAGAGTCCATGGCGGCACCTTGTCACCAGCAGACTTGATCCATACATCATGCTCCTGCATCTCTATTCGACCTCCAGGCATCGTATGATCGAAACATTGTCTATAGAACCGCGGCCAATCCATTATTGACCCTCCAAGACACCGACCATGAATAAAATCAAACGGTTCCCAATCCCAATCGCTTTCAGCATCATCAACGAAGAATTGTAGGTTCTCTGGTACCATTGTCGGCTGTATCGGACTCAGGTCAGTTGCTGTTATCTTTGCAGACGGGAAGAGGTCTGCACAATCTACAGCCCATCGACCCGTTCCAGTACCGACGTCTAATATCCGTTGTGGTGAGTCAAGCTCTGTGTAAAACAGTTCACCACCAAGAAGCATCCTCCTGGGGTATTATCAGCGTATGCTCTGAGGCCGACGGATGTGGTTGCCTACCAGATATGGTGTAGTAAATCCATGCGTTCTTGTTCTTGCTCGTCGTTGGGCAGTAAGTATTGTCCAGCGTGAAAGCCATGATATCTTCTTCCATTGGCATACTCGTAGTCCAAAACCGACTCTGTCAAGGACTTTCCTTCAAGGACAACCGATTCTGAACTACTCGGCGACCCGTCGTCGGGCTAGAAACAAAGTGTTGGCTCCATTCCACCAGTTGACTAGAGACCACTTACCACAGCTATAATTGATAACAGAGATGCCATTGTAAAATTGGTAAACTAGTGCAATTCAAATGCATGCTCATTTTACAGAGAGGCAAGAGAAAGACATGTTACATAAGAGCTGGTTAAGGCTTTCCGGAAGCACGAATCGCGATCAGTGACAGCACATGTAATGCCATGCGTAGATCATGCGTACCATGACTTGGAGCTGCATTCTACGATCCCAAACATCTGGAAAGCCCTGCAGCTGCATATGCACGGGACTGATGATTTGGCCCGGGGCGAATTTCTTCCGACGTGTCCCACGGACTTGGTACGGGCAATGCCAGAAAAAGAATAGCGGTCACGCGGCCTCGAGCTAGAAGCTATCCGTTGCCTAACCGGTTGCACCCGCGCATGGGACCGACAGAGAGCGGAACATTAACATCAACCGGAACCATCAATGTAGCTTTCCTTCACCGCACAATGAACGTGTTAGCCCCATCTCAAGCAAAGACACTGTTGCTGGCGTATGTGTGCTGAGTGCGCCAAAAGCTTGTAGTAAGGGTGTGTGGCTAATGAGCTATTCGAAGGAGTCAGCATCAACATGTTTTGGACCCCATAGTGGTTTCCAAGGTTTTGAAGTTGCAGCTATTGGTTCTAGAACACGCCTAGATCTGCGGAAACGCATCCGTGAAGCCGCACTAAAGTACCATTTCTCTGGGACACCTCCTACCGTTCACCTCGATGCGAACCTTCCGCAACCACTTTTCAGGTTCACCGCTTCTGCATGATGCTGCTGATATAGATGAAATAGGACACGCAATTTACACCTACACACAATCAAGGATTCCAGCTCAATATTGCTACAGCCGGACGCCTATCATAGCTTCCCAATGGAAGCTAAAAAGGAGCCGGGCATGTTGCTTCGGACCGCACTCGTATTTTCCATGGGAGTATCCGTCAATGACTGGCATGCAGCTAGCTTCAGTTTGGGCAGCACTGTTAATGCCACTATACTTTACTTTTGCGCATAACTACAGCGCCAACACCACCATTTTGCAGCAATGCATAAAGCATCAAGGAGCTGGTCTCTTCCACTTCTGCCGGCATGTAACTCGGTTCTGCCGTATATCCAGCATAGGCATGGCACATGCATGTGTTGTCGCACAACGAACGTCCGGATCAGTGTCTCTAACCGTAGCCAGCCTCGATTAGGCAACTAGTAGGTGATCCACCTCATATCTGTCACATAAGCTCTTCCCAAGATATGCTCGACACCTTCAGAACTGCATGTGATATCACAAGTCAACATCAGCATGTCTTCTTTGAGCCTGTTATTACCCGTCTGATGAAACTGGCTAACACAAGGCTGCAAGCCACAATGACAAGTATCTCGAAACAGACAGCCAGTGGCGCGACAGCGACCGACTCAAATACCCATGGGAAGTTTTCCACCTTGTCTATTCACTAAGGGGATCAATATTGGAACTGATACTTCTCCCGTGCCCTGCAGTTCGGGCATGCTTGTGAAACTAGCACAAGCGCCATTCCTTCGTCGACACCGGATACGAGTCATGCGTCAGAGTCACTTGCGGAGTGACTTTACCTTCTGCACATCACATCTCAGCCCTTGTGCATTAATCCGGTGATATCTAACAGTAGCAAGTGAGCCAAAATGTCGCTCCTCGTTTCTGCCTCTTACGTCACCAGCCTGACGCTACGAGGCGCTTTCCATTTGTTGACCATAGGGCTAGACCGATCGAAGAAAGCCTATCTGACACGGCACGGCTGGCTATCTAGCATGACCCCTGCTACTAGTAAGTGCGCCATTTGAAGATATGGTTGCCATTTTGAACGCCTCTTTGAAGCACACGTCGATGCGAACATTAGGCAGGCATGCAAGCACGGCAGAATCGAATGTACGACGTTTGAGCCAGACTGGGAGACTCCATAAGCCACATCCTCATAGATCACCGAAACTGACACAGCTCTTTCCTTGAGCCAATCACTCACAAAAGTTTAGATCTCTACCGTCAAAGCTGCCAGCCCTGCCCAACGGGGGTGTCTTCCGCAAGCCGCTACGCACTTTGAATTTGATAAACTGCCATTTAGCATACTGGTCGTATTCGGTTGAGGAGTGCCGTTCTAGCCTGCATGCTACAGACTTGCAAGGAACACTCTCATAGGTGCAGCCTCCTCCTTCTTTGACTTCAAATTGACCCGAATACCTGTGGCTGGCAATCCGCTTTCAACAGAAAAGGAAACTTTACGGCCGAAATAGCCAGGTCGTATAGCATCAGATTCCGAACCAACACCGAAAATCCTATCATGTTCAGATCTCTTCACCAGTGACAAATTGTCAGTTTCCTGTGCGATGCAGTCAATCGATGCCTCCACCCACCAAGCTGTCTCCAGACCTCAACTCCTCGTTCGCTTCCAGACAGAGCCCACTTGACTCTCAACTGCCAGTACACCAAAAACTTCAATCCTCTGATTCCAAGTTCGTCGTGACGACAAGGCCGTGAGCATTTTTGGCCCTGATCTTCCAACCACTCCTCATAGTCCCTATTCAAACAACTGCAGACATGTACTGTGTTTCCACCAACTCATCACACCTCGTGGCTCCCCCTTCCTGAACTTCACCATCCCCTCTGATTCCACATCAGTAAACGGAGGAACAACCGAGCAAACTACTACCTATCGGTAAACACACATAACACAGCAGCATTTAGAGACCAACGGTCTCAAGTGGACATGCTTCAGGTAGGAAAAGCACAGCCTGACCCAGCGGAACGAAAAGCTCAACTAACCTATACGTAAAATGGCAAGCAAGTTGTGAGGTAGGATGCAACAACTACGCGAAGTCAGAAGGCACCACTAACATACCAAAGGGTATGGTAAACCTACCAGAGCAGAACAAAGTACTCATATCCGACGCTGCTCAAAACAGGAAGGCTGTGAAGCTATGATGAGACTCTCCTGAACAGAGGGGAAGCAGTACATGCATCAGGTAGGGATGACACGAGTGAAGAGGATGTGGAACAGCTGGTTGAAGAAAGGAAAGCAGGAAAGCAGGTCAATGGTAAGGGAAAGATAGTAACGTCCTAGCCGAGCATGAACAATGTTTCAGATTCATAGGGGGTGAGGAATGGTCCATCCAAGATCGATTTCAGTGCTATCGATACTTTTATGTTCAGTTATTCCAATTTACATGCAATTTGACGCTGCATTGAACGGACGGCTATGCTAATGATATTGCTCCTCCCAAACCAAGACAATCTCGAAATTACTCCATCCCATGACCGTCCACATCCTTGTTAGTCTCGATAAATCTCTAACAGGACACAGCTAAACCGTCACCGCCTATTTCTCGGCTTCTTACTGCTCACCTTCCAATTCTTTGCCTTGTACGGCTTCGGTACAAAGTCAGGAGGCAGTAATCCGTCCTCCCTCATCCGATGAACGTGCGCAGCCGTCACGTGTCCGCCTTGCGTGAAGTCGGATTGTGTTTCGTTGTCAAAACCTGGTATAGGGCTATATCTCCGCTTTAGTGGTCGCGGGCTGGGCGTGGACGCTATTGAAGACGATGTCGGTGAGGAGAGGAAGCGGTTTGCTGGACTGGGCACGTGTGCAGCGGAGACTTGAGCTGGCTTCTGAGGCGTAAGATGTATGGTTGAAACAGTCCTGCTTCTCTTTGATGAGGTTGAATGGGTTGGGGTAATGTCACGTTTTCGCTTCTGTGGACGTGGCGTCGGAGTATGCGTGTCCTTGTTTGGCTTCGCAGCTTGACCGAGCTGTCGCTGAGGCCGTAGCGGTGAGGAAGAGGACGAGGTTAGTGCAATGACTTCCAGCCTTGCATCCCGCTGCGATCGGGTTGTAGCGTTTAAGATGATCGGTGACGACTGCGTTGTTGACTTGCGTTTCAACAGCGAGGTGCGTGTCTGCGGTTTCTGCGTCGGGGTCTGTGTTAGGCTTTCATCTGCGATAACTGTAGTAGCTTCTGTGTCTATTGTTAAATGCTTCGTGAGATGCAGAGGCGGTCGGAAACTGGCTGGATCGAGATCAAGGTCGTCCTCTTGGTCTGAAAGATCAACCAAATCATTGTCATTATCCTGGGTATTATGCCGCTGGTATTGACTCAGCCGGGCAGGCACAGAACTCGAGTCCTTTATCGTGATCCTTTCAACCTCAGCCTCACGCGGTAACAGGACCGATTGCGGTGCTGAGGACATCCAGTATCCCTGCGATGGCGCTTGTGTTGATACCTGTGAAGGGTGAGGCATAGATGCTGGATGAACGCTCTTTTGAGTGAATGATGCTGGTAGCGGTGGAGGCGGTAACAATGGACTTGAGGACTGGTGCTTATCACTCAGAACTACGTCTTTAAGCGGGACTCTGGCGATCTCAACATTGCTTAAGGGGCGTTCTTGGGTAGATTGTGTTCGAACCGCGGTTGTATTGATTGGTGAGGCGGTCTCACGGCTTGAGTTCGGTCTGCCAACGCTGCGTGTAGGGCTTGTATGGATAAGTCTCGGAGTTGGAAGCGGTGTCTTGCAAAGTGTCGTCGCAGGTATGCTGGTTTTCGAAGACATCAACATAGGAGGCGAGATCTCTTTCCTTCGTCTCACAGTTTCTTCTTGAGAAGGTGCGGTAGGCGACAAGATTCGCTCGAATAATTTTCTGTCAAACTGTGTTTCGTTAGGTATGGGCGATCCCAAATCAGACAGCTCATCTGTAGTAACCTCGCCGAGCTCTGGTATCATGTTGACAGGCTCGTTGTCAAGGCACACAACTCTGTTGTTAGCTACAGCGGTTCCATGGTCTCGCTGCTCTGCTGATGCAAGGCCGCTCACTACCTGTGGCGGAGCTTCCTGTAGAGATTTTGGAGGGTCGCTAGGCATTGAAACGGTCTTCTTGCTCTGCGGTGAGGAGAAGCCCAGCAGCTCCACAATGTCAGGTAGGGACTTCTGTGTATCCATCGTTTGTTTAGGAGTAGGCGAAGGCTCGATAGCAACGTCGACGTCAAATTCTCTGGCTGCTGGCCCTGGTGTCCTGGCGGGAGAAGGCGTGGAGGGGCTGCCTTTGTCTATCTTCTCTGCATTGATAGTGTTATGGCTGCGATCAACAGACGACGTAGGTTGCAAGGAGTAAACATCGTGTTGAGAATCTTCGATCCTTGCCTGACGAGGCAGAGTGGCTTTCGAGGGTATTTTCAACACGCAAACCTTCCGCTTAGGCGACTTCCTTACGGAAGATTTCATGGGGGACAACTTCACTGGTTTGGACGGCGATAATTGAACGTTTGTGGACAGCTCAGCCAATGGTCTTCGCTTGCTCTTTTGTGTACTCAGTATTATGCTCTCTGGTGACTGACTAGAGGGGATTCTATCCTTGGGCTTCGACGGCGTGACTGGGAGGTACATTGGTGTTTGTCGGGATCGTTCTGGACCAGGCTCAAAGAACACGGTCTCTTGAATCTCGAGTACAGGTTTCTTTGCTGGTATATTAGTTTTACCCCTGGGCGAATGCGTTGTAGAGGGCTGTAGTCGTCCTTGGCTCGGTTCCAAGAAATCAGTCGAATCCGCAATCTCAAGCACTGGTCTCGTTGCTGACGCATTTTCTTTATTCACTAATGATTGGTTCGCGGCACGCTCTTCGACAGAGAGGCCGGGAGCAACCTCCTTTGATGCACTTGCCGCAGCCAACCTTCCAGACCTCCGTCTATTCGCAATGTCCGGTGCGGTTGAATTGTCGAGCTTGCGTCTTTTTCTCGACTGATTCTGTTGCCTCTCTTCCCTCTTCTCCTCCTTCATGTCATGGCTTCGTCCAATACTCACCTGGTCGCTTCTTCTCCTAGAGGACTGTGCTTGTGTCTTTGGTGCCGGTTTTGCAGGCGTGTCATGCGTACCGTCGAACGCAGGAAGAGCTAGCCACATGGCCATCTCTCCACTGTCCTGCTCAAGCATACTATCGTCAAATGTCTCGTCGTCTTCATCCCTATTGCTAAAGAAATCCATTTGCGTAAGAGTAGAGTCCCTCTTCTTGACCCTTCGCGGCGGCCTATTTGTATCTGATAGAGGTTCAAGCTTTGTCAAATCACCATCATCAGGCTTTCCAAGAAAGCCGCTCTTGGCGGATTCGAAATGCGTTAACGTGGGATTTTTCTTAATGCTCCGTTTCCGCGAGCTGCCCGACCGCGCCTGTGCTGGCGTCCGCCGAGTTGACCAGTTCGCTCTCACATTCGTGGTTGGTAGTGGTTCAAGTTCTGTCGGGTTGTTATCGGCTTTCTCGAAAGAACTGCTTTTAACGAAGTCAATCTGCGTAAGTGTTTGTTGGTGTCTCAGTCGTTCTTGTGGTGCGCTACGAGTTGCCGTTGGCATGGCATCATTCAGGCGGGCGCGTTTCCGCGGTGCAGGAATCGCACTAGTTGGTTGCCGTTTGCGACTGCGAACACTCCAGTCCGTCGACATTCTAGCTTGTTCTCATACTTGAACAGTGCAAAAGCCTCGCAAAGTGGTAAAGTGAATGAATGGTTGATTGATATGGAAAGAGACGACGGAATAATGCTCCGAACCGAAAGGCGGGCGTAACGCGTCGTCGAACGCGTGGTTCTAATCTCCGAAGCTTATCTGGTCTCCGGACCGCGCTACGTCGCGTGTACCGTACGTTGGCCAGGGCGGGTCGCTGTATAGAGCAGAGCCATGAAACCACCACTTCGATAGACGATCACTGCCTTGCAATTGCACACACTAGAAACAGAAGGCAACAGTGGTTGTACATTCAATTGTCAACGACTGTTTGACACAGATCGTCATTTCATTCGACCGTGTGTGAGTTGTTTGTTACTACAACCCAGTTCTCTATTGTGTTCAAGTAAGCATGATCATGCCACTATGCCCAAGACCAGGGTCAATTCTGTGTAAGCCCATATCTTCGGTCTGTCGCCGCCGCCATTTCATGTCCTTTGTATGCTGCCTTAAGCATGACGTACTCTATAGTGATTCTGTCGTTCATATACTCATGTACAATTGTGGTGGATGCTGAATGTCCACATGTCATCCATCCTGTGATCCATTTCTACCAAGACCGAGCATCTTTGACCATGCATGATCCGAAGAACGCCTGATAGTAATGCTAAAACACAATCGTCCGCAGACTGGTTGAAGTGCTAACAATATCAACATAATTTCATCAGACATTTCCATCGGCAACCGGGGTCACCGTAGATTGTGTTGGTGTCAAACTCCCGTCCGTTGGAGGATCGCTCTTGTAGTTATCGTTGTCTTTCGTCCTTTCCGTCTCAGCGGTTGGCCGCTTATTACTAGGATGAGTATCAACGTCGTATGCAGACTTGTTCTCTTTCCGTCCTTCGAACCATCCTCCTTGCTCCCACTTTCCTGCTTGATACAAACATTCATTTCTAACATCGTCACTAACAATACCCTTGAGTAGCTGGTCAACCCGCTTGAAATCAACTGGCTTCAGAATCCACCCATCAAATCCAGTAGCGACGTATTTGTCCTTCTCCTTTTCTTCCAATGATGCTGAAACCGCAAAGATCGGTATTCGTCCGTTTAGACTTGCCCGAGGTGACAAGCACCCACCGGACTGTGTCTTTTCGAATGATCTGATCATTTTTGTTGAGCTGAATCCATCGACGATAGGCATCTGAAGATCCATCAAGACAGCATCAAATGATGTGGCCTGCTCACCGTGAGCCGACGAGCATTCCTCTCCATTCACTGTCATGTACGCCTGATGACCCAATTTTTCTAGCCGCTTCTTCATAATCCTGCTGTTGATTGGGTCGTCTTCAGCAACGAGCACTGAGAAGTTTTTCTGAGAGTGTGAATCAATTTCACCTGGTGTTGTTACCCGCGGTACTTGAATTTCCTCAAACTTGACTCTACTAGGCGCCTTTGCATGTTCTGCACTATCATCAAATTCCGACATCCGTACCGGTTTTAAGGGCGTACCGGAGTCTTTTACTTTCTCTTCTCCTGGTACCTTCATCAACGAGGACTTCAACTCTTTAGTCGACCCAATTGACCGAGATTTGGGCGCTACACTGATGGTTTGAGATGGCTTATCACCAGCGCTATTGGATCGTACCATTTTGTTTTTGGATCCACCTTGCTCGTGGGAAATTTCAGATGAAGCTGATAAACGTAAAGGCTCCTGGATAGCTTCAATGAGCCGTTCAGCATCGCTACGATTACTGTGCCCGCTAGCGCCGCTCCTTTGACTTTTCAAACTGTTCATACTGTCCGCACTCTCTCTGCGGCTCATAGACGGCTTCTGTGACCTTTTCGAGAGTGATGCGCTGCGCTTAACAAGCGTTACCTCACCTTCGTTCTTGCTTCTTGCAGCTTTGCCAGGACTCGACGGCACTAGAGCGTTCCAATCTGAAGCATCATCCCGCTGCCAGGCCGGTGTTCTCGACAGCTCGAAGCTGAGAAGGATAACAAACCTCGAGCCCTTCCCTGGTTCTGTCTTCAAACGAAGTTGTCCATTCATATTGCGGATGGTGCGTGCGACAACTGCTAGTCCAAGCCCTAGGGCGCTCCGTGCATCGGTCGATTTCTTCTCAGAAGGACCTTCTTCTAATAAGCGAAGAGCACTCACTTCTGTTTCGTATGTGACTTCCTCCAATTCCTGGAACAAGGCATCGACTTTCTCTTGGGACATACCCACGCCTGAGTCCTCCACAGATATCTCAATTTCACATCTTTCTGCACTGGACTGTTCAGCTACCTTCCAGACTTGCACTTTGACGCCACCTTCAGACGTGTGCTGTACTGCATTGGCGATGAGGTTGGATACTATCTGTCGTAGTCGTCGGTGGTCTCCAAGCACTTCGCGTGGAATGCCGGGGTCCATATCAACACTATAATCGATATTCTTCCGTTTGGTATCCCCAAAAAATGGATCAGTAGCCTCCCGAAGTGTGGCGATGAGATCGAACACTTCTTCCTTGACTAGGTTTTTGTTCTCTTCTGTCTTGGTCAGATCCAGCAGATCATTAATGACATAGACAAGAGATTTGGATGCTGAGTGAGATTTGGCCAGGTTTTCTCGCGTCTCTTGATCAAGACTACCCTCAAGAGCAATTTCAAGGTAGTTGATGATAGCATTCAGAGGTGTGCGCACTTCATGCGCTGAGTTCGCCAGCAAAAGACGTGTCAGCTGACTGTTCTGCAGTGCAGCTTCCTTTTGTCGCCAAACATCAATGAATTTTCCATAAACCAGGCAGAGCACGGAGGCTGTCTCGATTTCCTCCTCCGACCAGTCTCTGCACCTGCCCACGATCGTCTCACTCCACATTTTGAAGCTTTTTCGCGGTTCGAGATAGCCTTCCGTGCCCTCTTTGACGAACTTTTCGTATGGATTTCCTGCCCACTTCACTTCTTGCAAGACGCCCTTCCTGAAGAAAGCAATGAAATCGTTCCCCCCATTGGAGAGCGGTACATACATTACACCAGCCAAGAACTTGAGGCCAGGTCCGTACCGCAGGTCCGGAAAATCCATAGTGATGTCCTGTGACGTGAAGACACTATTGAGTCTCTTGAGACGTAGAAACTCTACCATGGCCAAGATTTCCTGTAAGTGGCCAGAAGAGTTGCCCATGATTTTTGTCTCGTCATGAATAGACAGTGCGCCAGCGTCAGCATCGAACAATCGCAGCAAGTCCTCTGATGAGGCAACAATGTAGCCTGAAGGGTTTTGCGCTGACGATGTGGTATTGATCAGCTTCCGAGCCTGTAAGCGTGAGGCATAGCTGAGCCTTTCAATGTTCCTTGATGCAGTGTCTCCGACTAACCTGCACATTTTGCGGATTGGAAAGGACACTCTCATGGCCCTTGACCCATAAGAGTGACATGCTATAAGACCCCAGAGCTCGTTAAACGCATTGATCGATATAGACATTGATGATCGTACAGCCATATTTGCAAGATACTTCAGGTGGATGGGGGACATTGCCCGCAGATATGCATGCGTGAGGTCCAGCGGCGTTTCGAGGTCTTCAATAGTTCTGCAGACAAGCCTTGAAGTTTCCTGATCTCGATCGTAGAGTAGACGAACTTTGTTCACCTTGTACAAATCTCGTGCTTGTTTCGGGATGTCTGAAGCGGGAAAGTTCAAGCCCTTGTACAGATCCTTGGTCGCTCTAGGATCAACGAGCTCTGCAACAACTCGGCCGTTCCATGTTTGATCAAATTGGTAGACCATGACTCGGTGGAAACCCGTCAACTCCTTGACAACTCCAATTAATACTTTCAGAAAGATAGGTAACGAAGGTGCGTTTGCCAGTTGTTCTTGGACCTGAGACATGATGTTGAAAACTTCCATAGCAGCTGCCTCGCCACGCTTCTTCCGTGCACTTCTCAGAACTCTGAGGGGCTTGCTGGCGTTAACGGTGCTTTCGGCAAACTCTTCTGCCGATGGAATACTACCCAGAGTATCCTCGGGCAGTTCAGGCGTCATGTCGTCAGCAGGCACAAGAGGGTTCACCGTGTCGTCC
Source organism: Neophaeococcomyces mojaviensis (assembly GCA_030247915.1). Classification (NCBI taxonomy): domain Eukaryota; kingdom Fungi; phylum Ascomycota; class Eurotiomycetes; order Chaetothyriales; genus Neophaeococcomyces; species Neophaeococcomyces mojaviensis. The sequence continues at coordinate 8,960 of JAPDRQ010000201.1, read as the reverse complement.
TCGATCTCAAACTCACAGATAACGGTCTCTTTGTCCGATGCACACATATGCATTGCGCACCACAGTTTCCGAGTACGGTGTTGGGGCGGTCGTATCGAGATCATGAACACTTCAGGACCATTTGCCACAACATCCGAAGAGTCCTCATCACGTATAAAATCAAGGTGATCGAGCAGATTGTCGGCTTGTTCATCGGAGAAGATATCCAAGAAATTGTCCAATTTGAAGAGCTGCTGAGGCGTGTAGCCGATGATTCTTGCCGAGTTCTCACTCACAACATGGACTACTAGCTTACCATCTTTTTCCTGGAAGGCAAGCAAGAGACCGAAGCTCTGTACTGCGCCAGGGATGTGAATGGGCTCGTCTTCACATCGCTGTAAGGTTTCGCCACCACGTCCGGTGATCACAGCATGACCTCCGTCAGTAACCACGTGCTTGAACCGAGCAGTGACCAAAGAGGTTTCTTCTTCTTTACTTCTGTTTCCGATCGAAACACCACCGGATACACTAGATGGGGTATCTGACTTAACGGACTTGATTGATTTCGCTGATCTCGTCGAAGCTGTATCATCACTGAAGATATTGCCTAAAAATTGACCGTCAACCTTGGTGGGTTGCATATTGCTCCCTACAGATGGTCTCCTTCTCTGTTCCGATGGTTGGCCATTTTCACTACAACGCGACACATTCACGGAGTTCCGCCGGGACTGGTGGCTAACAGCTGACGCTACAGCATCAACGTCGCTCAAAGAACGAGTATCGCCATTCTCACTTGGGCCACCTCTTCTGGAAGCCAAGGCGGCTTCACCTCCCAAGGTCATGCCGGGATAGCCGTCGTTAGGTTCGTTCCTCATCATCGGCGTTGCGTTGGGATCAATAGAAACAGCTGACCGGACAGGGAAAACACGATCGATGGAACCAGGACTGACAACTGCGTCGGGGGCATTGGCTTGAGGATTCCATGACTTTGGGACGTTGGCGCTCAGACTGGTGAACATGCTGAGTGAGGTTTGTCTTGGACCCAGTGGCAACCTCGGCTGCCGTTGCGCTTGTGCATGATTGTGCTGGCTCGTCTGTGAGGAATTGTGTATCGAGGCAGATCGAGAGCTGGAACGATGCTCAGACTCGGACATCGCTTGTACTTTAAGGATGTGGTAGGTTATTGATTCCTAAAGACCGCCTCGAATGTAGTGGCGTGCAAGCCTCTTTGCTCAACACTGCTCAGTACCGTGCGATTCGAAGTTGTTGTTGACAAGATGTCTCTTACTTAAACAGGCAGTGTGGTACTCATTGTAGACAGTTGTTCGGTTGCGCCACCAGCGGAAGACTCGAGCGTTTGCAGTCGACGTCGGTCTTAGCACGAATTCGAGTCTTCCACCGACTTCTGGGTCAAGGATGGAACCAGATACCCGTCTCTGTACCTCTTCTGAATGAGAATCGTATAGAGAGTGCAGCAGGTGGAGTGAATATGACGGATTTGCGATATGCAGTGTTTGACGCGCGTGCTGGCGGGTATGTCTTGTTGGTTGGATACGTTTATCAGGAAGAAATCCGTCTTTGGTGTAGCGGCAAATATGTGAATGACGGTCCACCGAAATCAGGTCAAAGAAGATGCCGAAAGCCAGCGACTAGCAGATTCGGACACATCAGAAGGGCAAACAAGAGGTCGAGTAGCGCATGCAAATCTGAACTCTTTTTCCGCCGTCAATCTGCCTCGGTGCCTTGCCAGAAGGCGGTCTGTTAAAGATCAACAAGATATTACTTGTTGCGACCAACTACAAGGTACGGTTATCAGAGGCTGTGGTAAAAGCTAGGATGATTTTCAGTGGGTTTGAACTGAGATGCAAATGTTTCTAATGCAGCGGTGTTGTAAGAGGCGCTGCGCTTGGCAGGAGCGTTGCAGCTTGGTCGTGCTTGAGCATGAGCTGCAAAATCGTCATTCGTCACAAAGGGCACCGTCCGACCAATTACGTGCTGGACCAGCGTCTGTCGTTGCTACAAGCATGCCGCTGACTGTCTCCACCTGAAACATTTGTTGCTGACGTGAAGGGTTCTTTTTGCTTCAGTCCACGAAGCAGCAACAACGAAACTGTTCCCTCATCGCTGCATGCTTTGCTAGGACTTTTCCAGCACAAGAGATACCATCATCGATTGCTGCAACGGGAAGCCACATCTCCACTTTCCGCAACCCCACAGCACAGGGACTCTCACGTGAAGATAAGCGAACACATGGACTCGTGAATGACTGTTCCAGACTCAGCTTTCGATTTCTTACGAAGCACGAAGTGCTCCAAGAAGAGGCTCAACAAGGGTTCATGTTGCGTACAGGTACTCGTACAGTGGCTTTGTTGTCCTTGAAGACCGGACCGTCAAAATTCAAAGTTATGATGATCTTCGAAAGCTAAGCCTTTTCTGTACAGAAATAAGGTTCAATATGACGAAATGCATTTCAAGCATGCTAGCTTTGTCTGGTGTCTGGTGTCTGGTGATTGTCAGGGCCGGTTTCGCAGCTTTGTGGGCACTTAAACACGTGCAAAATTGATGCGCCACATACTTCATAATGCTTTTCTTGGGTATGTATTAGTGATTATTCAGCACAAGCTGCTAGGACGTCGATGAAGGTCAAGACAGTGAGGTGCAGATAGATTTCATGAGACCGGGAGAATGCTATATAGGCTGCTAAAAAGGAATCCCAAGACCAATCGACGCTCTCCTCAATGGCGAGAACAATGAAAGCTGGGCACCAAGCATAGTTAGAAAGGTGAACCTAAACACAAACAATAAGCCAAACATAAATCTGCTTCAGAAGAGTATGTTCATTGAAAGCTTTTGATCTACTGCTGCCACACGACTATGGCACAATCCAACAAAGTAATAATGTGCCATATGTCCACAATCTCGGAGAACTTGTTCTACAGAATCTGTGACCGAACACAAATCTCATGTCAGTCACCAGATTTTCGACCCTGTATTCGAACGTTGGAACGGACATGAATTGTCCATCATGTTTAATCCGACGAATCTCGGCGTCCACACTAAGACTACAAGATCGTGCTGTTTCACCACCTCCTCACGAGTATCCAATGTCTAAGCATTGTAGGTAGAAGCAGACACGTTTCCACCACGCCCAGTCCAGTTGACGTGAATGTGCTGGTCTTCTGGATACTTCTCATTGGCATATTCCTTCTTGATCACGAAAGTGTGAGCACCGAAGTAGTCACGTTGGGCTTGTAGCAAGTTGGCAGGGAGATCCTTGGATCGGTAACCATCGAAGAAAGCCAAGGCTGTTGAGAAAGCTGGAGTTGGAATACCCCACTGAACAGCGCTAGCAACGACATCTCGCCAGCCAGGCTGAGCTTTATGGATAGCCTTGTTGAAGAAGTCGTTGAAGAGCAGGTTCTCAAGCTCGGGGTTTTGTCGGTAAGCGTTGGTGATATCTTTGAGGAAAACAGATCGGATGATGCAGCCACCACGCCACATGAGAGCGATAGATGGCTTGTTGAGCTTCCACTTGTATTCCTTGGCGGCGTGTTGAATGAGCATGAAACCTTGAGCGTAGGAGATGATCTTGGAGGCGTAAAGAGCCTGTTCGAGATTTTCGAGGAAGGCTTTCTTGTCACCCTTGAAGTTGGGTGATGGCCCCTCGAGGATCTTGGCGGCACGGCCACGCTCATCCTTTAGCGAAGAAAGGCATCGAGCGAAAACAGCTTCGCCGATCAAGGTGACCGGCATGCCCAGGTCGAGAGCGTTGATGGCGGTCCACTTACCGGTACCTTTCTGGCCTGCAGCGTCCATGATCTTCTCGACGAGCGGCTGACCATCGTCATCATTGAAGGCGAGGACATCTCGAGTAATCTCAATGAGGAAAGAGTCGAGGACGCCCTTGTTCCATTCAGCAAAGGTTTCGGACATCTCCTTGTAGCTCATGCCGAGACCTCGTTTCATTATATCGTAGGCTTCGCATATCAATTGCATGTCACCATACTCAATGCCGTTGTGGACCATCTTAACGTAGTGGCCAGCGCCTTCATCACCGACCCAATCACAGCATGGTTCACCGTCAGACTTAGCAGCAATGGATTGGAAGACATCCTTGATATATGGCCAGGCCTCCTCATTGCCACCAGGCATGAGAGATGGACCATAGCGAGCACCTTCTTCACCGCCAGAGACACCAGTTCCGACGAACCGGATGCCCTTCTCTGCAAGGTATTTGGTTCGTCGGTTGGAGTCTGGGTAGTGAGAATTACCTCCGTCGATAATGATATCGCCAGGGTCGCAGTGCGGGAGAAGTTTCTCGATGAAATCATCAACAGCCGGGCCAGCCATAACGAGCAACATCATCTTTCGAGGCTTCTTGAGCTTTGCACAAAACTCCTCAATCGAGTGGGCACCGACAATAGACTTGCCTGTAGGTCTTGTCAGCTTCTATTCATGCTCTTTTCCTCTCCCACAACGCACCTTTGGCTTCATCGTTGAGGAAACGGTCGACCTTGGAGACCGTTCGGTTGAAGGCGACAACAGTGAAACCGTGATCAGCAGCGTTCAGGATCAGGTTCTGGCCCATGACGGCCAAACCGATGAGACCGAAATCACCACTAGGTTCGGCATGCGCAGGAAAGCTGGCGGAGATGCCAGCCAAACGCGCACTAAAGTCAGCATGGCACAGTCAATGATGGGTATATACAACCAGGTACGGAGGGCTTGTCAGATCAGATAGCTCACAGCATATCGTCGTCGACTTGGGACTTACACTGGATCAGACATGGTTGCGGTATTGTTAAGTGACTTGTGAAGACACTGTTTGCAGAGAAATGCTTAGTGGTAGAAGATGCAGGGTTCCTGAGCAGTTCAAACGATCTCTGTCTAATGCACCGAAAAAGACGAGAGACACGAATGAAGAAAAACAGAAGTAAGCAATCAGAAAAGGTTTTGAGGTGTTGAATATGTTTTGTATTGTGGTTACTTCGTTTGCTGAAAAATGGTGGGGTGCTTTGTCTACGGTAATCCTGATGACATGTGTAGGTAGCAGCGGAAACTGAGGGGCTCTTTTCTCTGCCACTGGAGCCTCGCTAGCCATTCACAGGAAGTCCAAGATGGTGCTGTCTCGGGTCGGGTGACGGAATTGCTTCTTCGTTACCGTTGACTCCCATCGTTTCTGAAGTCCTTTCAGAGCGTGGTTGTCACTTTGCGCCAATAGGATATTAAAATGGTGACCAAAGCATCAAAAGGTGAATAAGCCGCAGGAAGATAGGGAAACACGCGCTTTCCTAGCTGCGATGCAGGTCAGTTTCAGGTACACAGCCCCTTTCCTCTGACCACTGCCGATGGCTTCCAGATTGAGAACGTGTTTCAACCGTTTGTTATCACGGCTCGTAGTATGTAATCGTACATTAGTGGTCAAACAAACCATCGGAAGAGTGAACAGATGAGGAAGAAAATCGCTCAAGCCCACGAAAATGTGGGCTTTTTCTTCCGTAGCTACCAGAGATGAGTTGATGCCTTGACTCTTTATGCCTTAACAAGCGTCGGTGGTTGGAGTGGCTGTATGTGGCGGTGTTACGATTTACTGTTTGTATCGTTTGACAGAGCGCAGCGTTACCTCGTTGATTTTGTGCTATCCTGCCTGCCATCGCATACGTATACATTACAGAGTACTTCTTGAAGACCCCCCACAACCGTTAAGCACTACAAGCGTATACCAATAAAGAAAAGAGTCTCTTTCGGTTCCCTGCTCCGGCTTGATCGAACATCAAGTTCAAGCAAGAAAGCCAGCCTTGGTAGTATTCGGTACGTTCTTGCGAACCAAACTAGTGAACAGGACAAACATTCATCATGGCGTACCCGCCGCCTCCAGGTCACGCTTCACTCCCACCCAGACCACCTCCATCTACGGTCTCATCGACTTCGTTTCGACCGAACAATGGCTCGAGCAAGCCAGCATTCACAGCATTTGCACCTCGCGCGATAGCAGGGTCCGGTGCCAACAGGACTAGTGGCGCAGCACACTATTCTGCTCCCCCTGTCACCAACTACTCAGTGCAAGCATCATATTCTGCTGCTCCTCAGCCTACATATCAAGCTCCACCTCAATATGATTCGAACTATCAGACTGCGGCTACGGCTACGGCTACGACTCCACAAATCCGAAATCCCTTTGTGCCTGCGCCGCCGACGTCCAGCACGCCGAATCCGTTTGGAAACTACGATCCAGAGTATGAAGCTCAGTTGCAACAGTGGCAATCCGCATACACAAGCAGGGATGAAAAGCCAGGCTTTGGTGTTGCTAAGAGCGCTGCACCAACAGTGAAGACTGATAGCTCAACCCAGAGCGCCGAGCAAGAGGCGCAGAAGACGGTACAGAGATCAGGTGGCGGATCCACATGGACCGATCCTTCACTTCTCGAATGGGACCCTGCACACTTTCGCATCTTCGTGGGAAACCTTGCTGGTGAAGTCACTGATGATTCGCTCCTGAAAGCATTCGCAAAATATCCATCAGTCCAAAAGGCGCGTGTTATAAGAGACAAGCGTACGACCAAGAGTAAGGGCTACGGATTTGTGAGCTTTGCGAACGGAGACGAGTACTTTCAGGCAGCAAAAGACATGCAAGGCAAGTACATTGGCAGTCATCCAGTTCTGATCAAGCGAGCCATGACCGAAGTACGACCAACCGTGGTACAAGACAGGAAAGGAAAGAACAACAAGAACAAGAACAGAGGCGCTGGAGGTCACAACAAAGTTGAGCATGGCGGCATTGAGAAGAAGATACCGAAAACAAAAGGAGGCTTGCGAGTGCTTGGTTGATAAGGAGGACGACGTAACCTGCATTATCCTGGGAGTACATACAGTAAACCCGGCATCCACTCCAGTATCCGGAAGATGAATATAACCGACGAAGCAGATTTCCGACTTTGTGCCACGTGAGTAGTGAGGTCTTTGTCCACCATTGATGTTCGTCGTGAACACGAACGTACTCTGTCGCATCCCGGCAGTTGAAACACGGTTGCAGCAATACACGTGAGCTCCACTGTATGAAGGTCACGCCACAAACGATGTTCTTCGATGTCTGGCAGGAATATCACTGGAATCCCCCTGAGTAGCCTCAAATATCGAGTTGTAAATCACCTCCACCGGCACACCATCCGCATACCATACACAGTCTTCTTGCCAAACCACCAAGTCGTCCCTCCAGACATCTGTATGAGTATGCTAGCATCGAGAGGAATGCCACATTACATTTCATACGCCAGCATGACCGTCTCTGTGCTCACAGCGAAAAGGAAGGCGAGAGGACCGAAGTCACAAGTTGTACTGTTCTGGGAGGGTTTGGCATAGATGCCCTGATAGAAAAAGGTACATCTCAGATAAGGAGCATGGTTAGGTCAATTTGCACTGAGGAACCGGACACCCCGTCACCGTACTTTGAGAATGATATGCCTCATGGCAATAGTAGAAGTAACACCAGTTGAGATGTCATTCGTGGGATTTGTTTGCTGGATCTTCAATTAGGCTCCGAGTAAGACTTTGGTGCGTGTATCCTTGATCTGGCAAGATATACACAGCTCTCATATTCACATTTCGTTGCCACTTCAAAACCTGAAATTAGTATTCCGGAAATATCAGTTGGGGTGTTATGTTGAACCACACTGCACGCGATGACGTTGTCTACTGCATTTCAGCCAGCATGCTAGTCAATATGGTACAGCAGTATGTGGTAATTGGGTTCAAAGATGAGAGTTGCCAGATTGAGAACGAAACGGCCATGTTCTTAGTACGCGGCATCACTCAATTTGAGCCGCAGCACGCTAACCGAGAACCGAAAGAAAGAGGGCAGGACGGGAGTCTCGTGGTGGTCAGAAATGAGGCAAAGCTGTCGTACCAACGACTGGGAGGCAAATCTTATTGGGAGGATGAACCTCTGCACGTATTTGCCCGTAGGCGAGCAGGAGTGGTGGATTCATCCATAGAGAGTGACCAAGTTCGTATTCTCACGTGACTCACGCCGAGTTGTGTGTTGTAAACCACTGCGGATAAGAGTGTCGTCCGGATGCTGCTCAATTCGCAAGACAATTTACGATTATTGTCCAAACGTTCCTTGTCTATCGAAGCTTATTGTTTGGTTCCTTTTATCGGTAGCGAACAATTTATCGTTCGAGCTGATGTTAAAGCCAGCGTCGGGGATGATGTGGCGAAGACAAGCTCTTTTTGGCATAGTGTCGTTAGGTCACGACTTCGGCTTGGGAGTGAGATTCCGGAGTGAGACTCTTTTGGCGATACGGTGATTCCAGGCACGTCGACGCGCGCATTGACATTCAGCCGAGAGTTTGTAATGGTAGGTCAATCATGTTCAATTCATATCGTAGATGTTGATTGTTCGATGATGTGTGATCTTCTCCACGACACGTTTCCATCTTGCCTGAACACAATTCATAACTCCTGATAGAGCACCATGGCTGACCTCTCTGGCACAGATCGCTATTGTTCCCAAACAATCAGTACTTCAGCATACATAGATAATGATATAAGGCTACAATGAGCAATTCTCAAGACGAATCGAATGCCACACCTCCAACCTCAAATACAGTACAGACGCCTTCCTCGGATGCGATCGCTGCTGGGAAGGAGCGCGCCAAAGTAGTCTTAGCAGCCGCGTCGATTGAGGCTGCCCAAAATGAAGAGGTGCCCGACAAACTAGACTCGAGGGAACAGGACCGGGAAAGGCCGCCAAGCAGAAAGAGGAAGCGCGAAACGTCGGCGCAACAAATCCAGACAGAGCAGTATGTGACGCGCGAATATCTCTACAAAGCCGACCTTGCAGAGCGCACCCACAAACCACTCCTGTTACAGCAAAAACAGCAAGAGGTCCAGTACTACCAGAAGCTACGGCCGCTGCGCGAACATAATCCTGGCATTGTCTTTGGAGTTGGGTATGAGGGCTTTGGCAACCCAAGGACCGA
>JAPDRQ010000200.1:0-57866 GCA_030247915.1 Neophaeococcomyces mojaviensis | reverse complement strand
AGTGGTCGAGGACGGATCTAAACTCGCCTCGGGGAGATCGCGTTGTTCACTTAAAATTTGAAGATCGGACTGCACATCAACACCAGCCATTTTTGGTATACGATATTGGTATCCACGAATGCGGAAAGAGAAGGCGAATCTAATGATACTAATGATACGGCAAAGAGTGTATGTGGTGGACAGCAAGAACGTGCCGAACAACAAGGTGGAGGAACGCTAGCGTGACAAGTTTGACTCGACGCTAATTGTCAATTTCTGTACGTTGAGAGGATTGTGCGGCACATATGTTGATGTATCAAGCTGTATATTGTGATTTTTGTTGCACTAAGGTTAGGGTTGGGGGCTCTCGAACCCACCTAAGACTTGCGTAGATGTTTCGTGTTGAAATACTCTACAATAACCAAATATCGCCTGCTGAAATCAGCTGCCCGCAAGAATCAGTAACACATAATACGAAAAAAAGGTTGTGCAGTTTAGAAGAACTTTTAAGACATGGCCCACAGCGAGAGGTTCACTCCGCGGTGACTCCTTTCTTAGGACACCTCATGATCGCACTCATTACCTCAACGATAACATTTCAATACTGCGTCGTTCCCTAATCCTGATTCAATCAAAAACACTCATCCTATGACACTCAAACAGAAAGCAGCTGGTCTGAATATCTAGTGATCTTGACTAGTTATACTACCGCACTTATCGAACATTCACCCGCCATTACTCACTGATATCTGGAAGCAATTCGACGATTTCAAACCCAACAATGCCAATCTGCATAAATTGCTCCTACCCCCTCCCCCACCTCTATACAACCTACAGCAAAGCCGACGACCGCTCTCTCGGCAAAGGTGTTCGTCTTACCCAATGCTCGAACTGCAAGCGCTTCGCCGATAAATATGTTGAGCATGACTATGTTGTCCTGTTCATCGACCTTGTGCTCATCAAACCCCAAGTCTACAGGCATTTGCTATTTAACAGGTTGAGCACTGGAACTGGAAATGCCGGGGAGAAAAGTGGCGAGCAGGACAGGCTGGATCCGAGTATATTGAGGCTCGGGATACTGTTGGTGCTGTTTGATGTTTACATTACCTGGGCGAGGATTGAGAAAGGGAGTGGTGAGGGTATCGGAGATGGGAAGGACGAAGAGGGCGCAAGTGTACTGACGACCTGGCCGATTGTAGGACAGTACCTGTTCTTTCTGACATTGAATTTGTTGAGTACGGTGGCACAGCACGTTACGATTCGGGGGTTAGCAAGGTCATTCCCTACTTCGAGTCCAGACCGGGACGTCTTCTACGGCTCTTTGACCCCCACCGCACTCGGCCAAGGACATTCAAGGACGTCGAGTGTTGCCACAGAGCGACCGAGGGATCGGGACACAAGCGTAGCAACGAGCCCAAGCGTGCTGAGAAAGGTCTCAAGCCACTCGCCACACCGGTCACCACAGCCAGTGTTATGGAGAGGCTCACATCAGCACCAATACGATACATCATCTACAGGAGCAGATACGCCCATTGCGACACCGACTCAGGCATCGGGAAGCGCAATCTCCACAGCCCTCCTGGTCTCCTCTTGCACGAAGCTTTTTCCCATCCTCCTCGTTATCTGGCCCACGACCGCCTCATCCGACAATACCTCTTCGGCAACAGCTGCTGGACCTTTCGCATCCAGAGCGGCAAGTTACATCGGTTGGGTCGTCTTGTTCAACAACATCGAGGCGCTTATGATTCTCCTTCAACCGCAAAGTGGTTATGTCGGAGTCACGGCGCTTGCGGTCGCTGGTTTTGCCGCACGCTTCGCAGTTGAAGGATGGCTTCTTTCTGTTGTTGGGTTGGCACGGGACGCCAGCGGTCCTGTAGGGGACTTCTTGTCGATAGTTTCATGGATCAGAGAAGGAATGGGCATTAGATAACACGCAAATACAATGCTCAGAAAGGCGGTGATGTCGCCTAAAAAATATTTGAATTTTCATACTCGGCTTCTGCTATCTATGTCTTCCGTTTCAAAAGTCCATTGAAAAAATCAAAGCTGTTTGAGTCTGACATCAGAGTAATCTTCTTGCCTGTGGGCCTATCCTCCCATCCCAGCTCATCAGCAACCAACAATCCATAATCTCTTGTGATTCCCTTGATCCTCGCTCTCACACCCCCTTCCGATTCAATCGTCACGATTTGATCCATATGCAGCCAATTGTCGTAGTATAGCTTTTCAAGACTCTCATCAAAGCCTGTCACCATAAATCGGGTATAGAGATCTTCGAATGCAACCAAAATACTCGCGAGGAGCTTCTCGCCTGTAAAGGGTGCCGCACGGTCGCGATAGGCTGTTGGTAGGAGTCTGATCAAATCGTTGAGGGAAGTGGTTGGTGCGGCGTTCGACACATTAAGTCCGACGCCGCAGACAGCGATGTATTCTTTGCTGTTGTAATGGCTGTTGACCAGTATACCACCAATCTTAATATAATTCTCGCTTCGATCACCGGTTTGCTCAGCTTTGGTCGGCTCAAGAGCATAGATATCGTTTGGCCATTTTAGCTTGATTGGGATGCGGGAGTAGACACCTCCGTCGTAGGATCTGATGCCGTTGACGATGGCCATGGCGGCGAGATATTGGATGAACACGACGGGTGCGCTGGTCATGACGGACATGGGATGGCGGATCACGGTGCTGAACATCAATGAACCAGGCGGTGAGACCCAGACGTTGGAGCCGCGACCACGACCTGCGAGTTGAGTGGTGGCGGTGAAGGTAAGGCCGTGGGGAAGGCGGCGAAGGAGGTGGGTATTTTTCTCGAGAAGGGTGTTTGTGGATGTTACAACTTCGCCGTACAGAAGGTGTTGACCGAAAGTTGGTTGGCTGACTTTATAGAAAGCTGTGTAATGTTTGAGGTTTGCGTAGAAAGCGTTGTGGTTGAAGTAAGGGGTTGTTTTGGTGTCTGGATAGGCGTTGTCGAGGATCAAGAGTTGTTTGATGATGGTGTTGTAGTCAATTATGCGGTCAGTCTTTTCATCTGTCTGGTCGGAAGTTGACTGAGTGGAGGAATCAGTCGTGGTTCGTCCCTCGGTAGGCAGTGTTCGTGCAAGATCTACCATGCTCCACATCGAGGGTCGGACGATGTGAAAAGTGTCGTTCTCGTCTTTGATCAAATCTTCGCCTTCATTGTCTTTCTTGATCAGCTCTTGTATACTTGAAAGAATTGTGCCCGCAGAGGCTGGTATAGCAGCGGACAAGTAAATACGAGACAGGGATGGTACATTTTGTTCCTCGCTGACGGTCAACCCGAGCTTGACCAAGCAAGCCTTGAGGAAGTTCATCCTGTGCTTTTCATCTTCTGCCAGGATGTCGATGACTTCCTTGAAACCCGGGGCATCTTCTTTTGGTTCGAGGTTAGCGGCAGCAAACCTGGGTTTCGTTAGTGACCAGTTGTCAGCTGGTTTGAAGCCGAAGACGAACTCTGGATGTGGTCCTGTAAGCAATGCAGCACCTTCTCCAACCTTGCAGTATACTATTGCGGATGAGCCTTCGCCTGAATCAACGTCTAGCTTTTCGGTGTAGCTAGCGAGTATTTCAATGCCCTGATCCTTGAACTTTGGTGCATCTACGAATACACCACCACCGTTGTAGTATGACTTGAGCTCGTTCGGCACCGACCCAGCGCTGAGGACGCTCTTGTTCACGGATAACTGCGCGGCGCGTGCGCCTTTTTCGCTGTGATAGACAAAGCCCGAGAAGGCACAACCCCGAGATGTGCCAGGAAAGAAGGCTAGTTCGCGGTCACCAACCACTTCTAGCAAACGATTGCCGACCTCAAACTCCACCCTTTTACAGCCATAATAACCACCAGCACAGAAACCGATGTACTTGCCACCCTGTTCGACGTACTGTCGTATGCGACGGTTGCCCGCACCGTTCAATGTTCGACAATATCCTTGGTCAGCGCCACCAGGGAACACGAGCGCAGCACAACTCGACGTCCATGGCTCTTTGATGATCATATCACCAGTGACCGGAATGACGGCATAGTTAGGTGACAGTAACCTTCGCAGAGTGTAGAGACAGTGTCTTACAGATTCCACAGTGCTGCCGTTTCCTGTCGCGAGGATTAGATTCTCATTCTTCCACCAGCTTTCGTATGTTTGCGCACCGGAGTAGACTAGAATGTTCATGCGTTTCGTAGACATAGTTATGGTTGATGGAGTTGCGTTCAGAGTCGAATGTGATCGAACTTTGAACTCGAATTGCAATTTCCGTTGTTCTCGTTTTGCTTTCCTTTCAAACCTTACAATTTCTCGAGACGCATCAAAATGGCGGAAGAAAAGAAGTCACAAACACAGCAGGAGCCTGAAGAAGAACTTGATGAGTGGTGAGGAAGACACCACAGCGGTAATAGTCAGTGCTGATGAATTTGTGCAACAGGGACAAAAGGATCTTTAGCACAGGATGTGCTGGTCAGCAAGATGAGTTTTGCCGATGGTTCTTAGCTGATGCTCAGACAGAAGAACAGTTGAGAATGAACGATTGTTATTACGATCATAAGGACTGGCGAATTTGTCGAAAAGAGGTGAGATTGATGGTCCCCAACATATGCCAGCCTCGGTCATCCACGCATTTGCTGAGACCAAATTCTATAGATGGAAGCCTTCCGGGAATGTTGGAAACGGCATGGCAACGAACAGCGAACACGAAGTAAAGAGGCATGAGTAGTCTGATTTATATGTATCTGAAGCGAACGCAAGAGGTTCAACGAACAGAGAAGCTGTAGGGTAATGATGGAGTGGCAAGCCGTGAAATCAGCTGGTTTGGTGTTCGTAGAAATGGCAAGCCGGCGCAACTGAACGCGTTCGCACCTGCTTCGTTATAATTTCGTGTTTCATCCACGCTCTCCTTTGCGTTTCGTCCATTCATTGTTAAGCCTGAGCACGATATGTCCCAAACCTCTAGATTCGCATTCCGAGCATTGCGATCGATACAAAGACCTGCACGAACATGCACTCCTAAAGCCTACACAATACAGCAAAGCTCAGATCTATCGAGGCGAACATTCTTCACCCGATCGAAGAGCCTAGCACAATCATCTGCACCAGCATCGAGTACAGCCAACGCCGCGGCGACAGAGAGATCACTTCAGACTGAAGGACCACTGCCGACTTTGAACGAAGCTGACCCGAACAAAGTTGACTGGTCAAGGTCATTCCACGGTCTATCGCAAGAAGCATTCCCTAAGGATGCAGCCGAGATATTGCTAGCACCTATTGATCCCGAAATCATTGAAGTGAAGCCTGATGGCATCATATATCTCCCGGAAATACACTACAGAAGAATACTGAACAGGGCTTTCGGGCCTGGTGCATGGGGTCTGGCTCCGAGAGGAGAGACAATCGTTACAGACAAAGCTGTCACAAGAGAATACGCTCTGGTTGCTCACGGAAGGTAAGTCAACATTGACTCACTTGCCGTTCGACACAATTCTAACGACGGGTAGACTCGTTTCTATAGCGCGAGGCGAGCAGGACTACTTCAATAAGGATGGCATACCAACCGCCTCTGAGGGTTGCAAGTCAAATGCTATGGTGAGATGCTGCAAGGACCTGGGCATCGCAAGTGAGCTTTGGGATCCTCGATTCATTCGAGAATGGAAGGCAAAGTATACAAGAGAGGTTTTCGTCGAGCACCAGGTGTCAAAGAAGAGAACGAAGCTTGTCCTTCGCAAAGGGGACCCAGTCAACTACCCTTTTAAGGAAACGACGAGGTAGATTCTTAGCTCCGCGGCTCCAAGAACAGGTGTCTAAGGCACGACCAGGAAGCAGGAGATGCAGAAGGCACTCACGAGCTCAGGTCTGCTGTCGGCCCTGAAGATTTTGGTGCAACAGTCGTGGCATACTGTACTGCATTGGTTCACCGAGAATGTCCGCAACATGTGCTACTAGTCGGCCCGCAGGACTGACGTTGAGCCTGGCACACTCTGTTCTAATTGCTCCACATACCACTCCGCAATACCGGGCAAGATGTTGTCTAGACACGACATGCAACGCTTCTCTTTTAGGCACGAATGCTGCCAAGTGTATTAGAACATAGAATAGAAAGTGAATCGAATGGAAAATCTGTCATAATCGACTATCTGCAGGCCAAGAGAATGCCTACGTCTGCTCCGGCATGAGAGCGTGATCCACGTGCTTAGCAAATCTTGATATGCTTGAGAGATGTTTGTAGTAGGGAAGGCAGTGCTACCATTCCAATAACCACAGTGCATCTTCCGGCACGCGTTCCGCCCAAAGTCTAGGCATCATGCCCAGCTGGAGGGAGGTTGACCTGTAGAAAGCTGATTTCGGCTCCACAATAGCGGCGCTGTTCGCTATGATTTGCATATTGGACGTGTGGGAGAGCTCCCATGTAAGCCAAGCATGCCCAGACAAGACCATTCATACCGACCATTCATCACCACGGCTGACTTTTGATTATCGTTTGGCTACAACTATATGGACAGACACACGCGATGTTTCTGGTCTTTTGACCCCGTGCTCTCTTCTTATAGTATGTGTTTTTTCGCAAATGATAAGTTGATGTTGCTCTATTTCCCAGCTGGCTGACTCCGAGACTCTCTCCCATATCAAAGCTCAGCTTCACCCCTCATCGTGATGATTCCTATGTGTCAATAACAAAGAAATCCAGCCCAGCACCAGCACAGTCCATTGTGTACTGTAGTCAGCTTACAAAATTGATTACTCACCGACAATTGACACTTTCTGATCACGGTACCAGCTTAAGAGAGTTATTGAGCTCGCGAACCAGGAGCCAAGAGCTAGGAGCTTGCAGTCCTCCTGATTTCGGCCCCGCGAGGACATCGACGTGCTTCTGACTAACACGACGTGGAGGCTGTCTGGATTGACACCAGTTCCAGTGACCAGTTGCCACTTTGTATACAGTTCTTTCTGCTCTACTGTCACACCAGATTCGCAAAAATCCTTCTTTCATCTCACAGACATAGCAACCATGACGACATCTCTAGTGCCGACCAGGCCCTCTCCTTCTCCACCAGCAGTAAATGCTCAAAGTGCCGAAGAAGCCCAGGAGCTTGCCTTTGGCCAAGTATGGAAAGAAGCGGGCAAGAAATCGCATGATTTGAACCACCATCAGCGACCCAGCCTGTTGGACCGCAGAAAGAGCAGTGTGCAATTCAACACAGGGGCGGCAGAGGAAACCATAAGAAGGGAAAGCTTAGCTTCACCTGCGCGACCCTCCGTCTCACATGCTTCAGCTATCCATCGAAATCCATCACCCCCGCCACCCGTGCCCTACTCTCGCGGGATCGCTTTTGACACCTTCCAGACCCCAGACGCTGCGGCAGAAGCCTTCAGTATCCAGTACAAGCATCATGACTTCGCATACACTCCACGCACTCGAACTTTCATCTGTGGCACCGATGCGAAGGACTACTCCGAGTATGCCCTCGAATGGACACTGGATGAGCTGGTGGATGACGGAGATGAGATAGTATGTCTCAGAGTCGTGGGTGAAGATTCGGCAGAAAGGAGGCACTATAAGGAAGAAGCAGAGCGGCTGCTGGAGAGTGTGATCGCGAAGAATGCCATTGAGCGCAAAGCTATATCTTTGAAGATGGAGCTTGCAGTGGGCAAGGTGACGGACGTGATTCAGAGCATGGTAGGTCTTTAATCAGCGACTCCAACATCAACCCGAGACTGACAAGTGTGTAATAGATTCACCTCTACGAGCCAGTCGCCATAGTTGTCGGCACACGAGGACGTGCCCTGACTGGCGTGCAGGGCCTAATGGGCGGCAGTGTCTCGAAATATTGCCTCCAGCGCTCTCCAGTCCCTACCATTGTCGTCCGACCCTCTTCGAAACGAACCAAGAAGAAGATGAAACGACAAGCTGAAGCTGCTCGCAGCGTGTACACCAATATTCTCTCCAAGGCTCATACCGCTAGTAGCAAACACATTGGAGACAAGACTATTGATAGACAGGGTGTCGGGTTCGAAACGCAATCCAAAGAAAAGGAAGCGGAAGCGGTTGAGAAAGCAGTGGGTCCTCGGAAGGGAATACTCAGGAATAGAGATTACGGCGGCGGGCTTGCGAGGGTTACAAGCACGAGTTTGGACGATTCCGACGACGAACCGGCGCCTAGTTTTGCTCTGCCGATCGGATATCTAAGCACCGAGAGTGCACCAAAAGCAGATTTGGCTATGAAGAGTCCAATCATTCAAGCCTTGGCTGAGTGGGACGATGATTCCCCACGGAATGGGAGTAGGACTGCCAGCCCGGCTCCTAAAGGGCAGGGAAAGAGTCCTAGTAGGGAGAGTGAGAATGCATTGACGGATTCGGAAGACGAAAATGCTGAGTTTGGGAAGCCTACAATTGTGGAGGAGAGACGGCCGTCCACAAGGAGTCAGACGCCTTGGTTGAATAGTATTTTGAGCAGGCCTGAGCCGAAGGAAAGACGACCTGCTAGCAGAGATCGTGGTTCCAGATCGAGGTCAAGGTGATGGCAGAAAAGCGATGTTGACAGTACCAGTACATGCATGAGACCGTGGATAAAATGAATGCACAATTTCTTCTCCTCCTCTAGTTTAGTTGACCCCGGCACATCATTGCACCTACCTAGGAGTCCAGTTATCCGAAAAGAACCTATTTGAGGGTGAAACAAGGCGGACGAGCCAGTGGGGGTTATCCGCAGGGCTTCGTCACTAACCAGCAACGTCGGGCCAAAAAGAACAGCCCGCAACAACAACTTGTCTTTTCCTGAGTTTACTCACGCTTCTCGAACTGTCTTCTACCTGACGCCAACTTTCCACGCATTCATGTCGCTCATATCGACATCAACGAAGCGCGGCATCCGCTCTTCCTCCCAACATGCTTCCGCCGTCCGACGACTGCGATGAATGCTCGCCAGCATACATGAGGACACATTCTTTCGGCACAAAGGCAGCCTTCTCGACCCTGCCGTTCGTCGCAACATTCATTCTCGCAACAATAATAGCCTATCGCAAAGTGTACCCGCTGCTCCTCTCACAAACGGATCAGAACGCGAAACCACCGACTAGCAAATTACCACAACCAGCGACGTATTCCAATGAACTTTCTACTCAGAGTTTCGCTCGGCGCATCGCTGCATTCACCTTCTCCTCCACGATAGCCCTCTCGACCGTCCTCACCGAACTGCTCCTGTGTGAGATTTCGAACTCATTCAACCCCACCGCCCGCAGCATAGCCCTCCAAATCACAGTCGCTTCCCTTCTCGGCCTCCTCGTCATCGCCATACCTCTGCTGGGCATCTACTCTGTTGTCTCAAAGTCGGGTTATAGGTTTCGCGGCGAATCTAAAGGCCGCCGCAGGCTAGCCTGGGCGTTCGAACTTATCGGCTACGCTACATTTCTTTTCTTGTTTTGGACCATTGGCGCGCTACTACCAGAATCGAAGAGCATACAGGATACATTAAAAGGCCAACAAAATGTGTTCCAGGCATGTCTGGATAGGCTGGGTGTGACTGGCGTCGCCCTCATGGCTCTCTTGTCGGGCTTCGCCTCCGTCAGCGCAATATGGCATACCTTCGGCCCCAAACCCAACCTGGTCTCTGAATCTGATCTCGCGCGGAAACAAACAGGTCTTGACGCAACGCTAGACATGATCAAAGAGAAGAAAGCCCGCCTTGCACATCTCGAGCGCAGCATCTCTACGGCTCCAACAAAATCCTTTTGGACACGCACGGTCGGCACACTGCGCGGCAACACAGATACCGTCGAGAGGCAGACCCTGGAAATGGAAATCAATGGCCTTGAGACAATGTCCACGTCCCTCGAATCGGCCCTCTCACTGCTCAGATCACGACGTGCAGAACAAATGAAGGCAACTACCGCCTTCGGTCGTGCTACGTTGGGTTTTCAGTACATTTTCTCCTGCTACTGCGTATATCGCATCGTCACGACCACCGTCTCCATTCTGCGGCGAACCTTCAGCTCTCGCCCTATCACCTCTGACACAGATCCAATCACCTACGCCATTGCGCTGTTTGCACGACACGTCTACCCTAGTCTTGACCAGGCCTCGTGGGCTCAGCAAATCTCCTTCCTCCTCTCGGGAGCCATGCTTCTTGCCTCTTTCAGCGCAGTTACGCAGACATTTCACCTCTTCTCGCGATTTCTACCAAGTCTTATGCATGCTACCCGGACCAATTTTGCCCTTCTCATCTCGCAAATTTCAGGCATGTATGTGATTAGTTCGGCGTTGATGCTGAGAGGCATGATGCCCAAGGAAGTCGGGAGTGTGATCAATAGTGCACTCGGCAGCGGTATGCTTGATCCGACCTGGGTGCAGAAGTGGTTTGATGGATTCTTCATTTCTGCTGTGATCATCACAGCCGTTGGTGTCTCCATAGGAAGGTCAGTAGGGAGCGGAAGCTTACTAGATGATGGTGGAGGGTGGGAGGGCGATATCGAGCTTGGAAAGCGGAGTTAATAGAAATGCTGTATGAGTATGACGAGCACGATAAGTAATGATACAAATAGATGTACAATAAGACATTTGACTGGGGCTGCTGCCTCACTTGCTCTCTTTGATGGATAATCCTCAAGATAACCCCTTTCTGAACGATCCACGTAGAAATATTTCAAATTGCTTGCTACCTTGTACCGCGTGCTCTACTCTCATGAGCGCTGGTCATCGTTTGAATTCCAACCGCTCAGTTTTCTGAGGCACGAAGGGTATACTGCTGTACTCGTCTTGAAATTCCGCTGGAATCATGTCATCCAGGAAATATTTCACCCGATCTTCACCCTGCTTTCGTAGATAGTAGATCCAATGGTTCAGGAAAGCTGCATACCTTGGTATTGGCGCTGGCGTAGTGGCGCAGTCGATCCGCTGGTTGGCTACGTCCTCCGCTCGGTCGTGTTCATTTCGATGGTACTTGTCCTCGAGGTTCTCGACTAAGCGCTCGCGTTTCAGGCTATCTTTGAGTACCACATGCCGTCCTTCGTGTCGAACGCCGAAGATCTGTCGTTGGGCTATCGATAGCTCGCCCAGGCCACCGAGGTCCTGGTATGCATCGAATTGAACGATGATCTCGTTGGCTGATACTTGGTCCATTCTGAGCCGGAAGTCGGTTGCGCACATATGGCATTTGAATAGCACCGGACAAGTCCAATGCTTGTCGGTGGGAGCTCTAGGTTGGGTTTTGGGCACTGTGCTGTCTATCATCGCATCGCGCCGTTGCTTCGCGTATCGTATCGCAGTAAAAAGGAGCGGGCGCAGGTATATCTCGGAGTGCAAGCAGATTGCTTCGTTGAAATTATTGATGAAGGCAGATACGTCCTCCCAAGCCTTGAAGTCGATCCGTGCTGTGACGTGGTGGGTTCGCCACAGCATGAGGTTGTCGTTAATGATCTTCGGCGTGACTTGGTTGGCGCGCTTCGAGTGGCTCTTCTTGCAGACGTGGTCTAGCAAACGGGAAGAAATGCCATATTGCGTGTCAAGCAAGGTGTGTCGAAGCATCAAACGCCGTTCTGGCTCGAAGATACCGTAGAAGGAAGACTTGCAGCTCTTGTTGCAGATTACAAGGGAGTCGGACCATGCGGTTCGCCGGGAAGAGATGCATAACGGGCAATGGTAGTGCTTTGGTTTCTGAGGAGCCCAGGCATATAAACGCTCGTGGATAGGACAAGAAAGGTAGGCCGGAAGGTCACGCTCAATCAGCCGCAGTAGTTGTGCTTCTCGTCCATGGTGTTTGGGTGTTGGTTTGTGTTGATGGAAGATTAGGTCATATGTATATTTACAGGTCAGGCTGAAGGCAATGGCATTTTCGTAAGCCAGATAGAATTCGATGGCGAGGATAATCTCGAGTGGAAGATCCAGAAGCTTGAGACCGTCATGCACGACTGGGATGGCTGGTTTCTCGTCTCGGACTGTGTCCGTTGAGGTCACTGATGACCTGGAGAAGAGTCGCGAAAGACGTTGCATGCTTCGACCAGGGAGGATAGTACGGAGTGGTAACTGAGGACAGGGTTGGAGGTTGCCACACCTTACTTGGTGCTGTCTGCCAAGACCTTTCCACTGAAGTCTGGTGAAAGCTTGCTTGCTTTGCTTGCCTTCTTCTCACAATTGAAGGAATTATAGGCATTTGGTACTTGCTGCTGAGAACTTACAGGGCCATGCTCTACATGTGCCTGAACTGAAGCAATGATTGTGGCATATAACCGACTGCCTGTTCCTGATTGCTCTGAACTGATGCACGTTAGCAATCGTTCCATCCGCCTCCTTTTCTAGCATGGAGTCTGGCAGAACTTGTATTATTTCTTCACATGATTATAAGGGCATTCGCTCTTGTAAGCTGCTGAAGGGCCAAGTATGAGCTGTTACTACGAATGAAATATTGAATTAGATTAAAGATAACAAACATAAACGCAGCAAACCTGGAATAAACTGTGGACAATCAGGAGACCATCGCGCATCTAGTGCATTCTGCAAATAACCGTACTACCGTTGTACAAGAGGCCTGCTTACACCATGACGTCGCAAAATCGACACACATGGCTAGACCAATTTATTCGCTGGCTCGGTGTCCTTGAGCAACGTTGCCAGCACTATTCATATTGTAGATAGTGTGGTTAGGGTTGAAGCATAAACTGAGCACTCAACACGCATTTTTTTCCTACCAAAGTGCCAGGGAGATATACTTAAGAGGATACATAGTAACTACTAAACTAGAAATACACTATATATAAGTGTTTATTAATGTAGAGTCGCTGAATAATACTCCGAGAGATACAAGGTAAGAAGGTTAGCTGGGTATAGATAAACCACCATTTTACAGGTAATAACTTAGCTAAGGTACGTATTATAATCTGTAGCTTTAGATTAAGCAGGTAGAATATCTAAGGACTGTAATATAATCGAGTGAGGTTCGATGAAAAGAAGAGGTTCGACATCGCAGAATCGCCCGATTCGGAAGGTACAGGTATTATACTCGCTACAGCAGCTAGGTAGTCTATAATATATAACTAACTAGTATTATTCAATAGCTTTAGATCTCAATATTGTTTCAAGATAATTTAAATATTAATATGATGCGTGGTTGTAGAGTAATAGTGGATTGAAGGTTGATGGTCAAAAGGCGGTGGTCTTGGCAAGCGTACAATAAGTGGGTGGCAACGTTGCTCACGGACACCGAGGCTGGGTCAAGCACGATCGGTAACCCGAGCCTTAAGAATCGACCCTGCCATATCTTTACCAGTTCCACGATGACTGAACTTACATCTGCGCTCTCCTCGTTATTAGTCGAATCGCATAGGTCAGAGCCCATAACACGTAGCGGCAATGCTTTACGAACTCTTGACTCGTTCCTGAATGAAGCGAAGCAAATAGTATGGACTGGTGCTATTCTTGCGAAAGCAAGCAAAGGAAATCTGACCTCTTGACAGCATAGATCTATCTCGTCACTCCTCTCGTACCTGCGAGCAATTCGCCAGCCATACTTGTCAACAGCCCCTCCGCCACGACGAGGACAGAAACATGCACGATCACAATCGCACACACAGACACCCCTGGGTTCGGTCCCGACATACCTGACAGACAGCCAACGTGAAGAGATTGATTCCCAGACCTCGGCGCTTCTTCGCGACATTAATGGTAATATCACGAATCTTCAACACGCGACAAATTTGAGGCACGAGACAGCACAACGCAAGCTAGAGAAGAAGTATGGCAAATCCACCAATTTCTTGATAAGATGGGCAGCCGGAGGTGAGGATGCCAGTGCAAATGCAGGAAAGAGTGAAGAGCGAATAGTCGAGGAAGGCCAGGAAAAAACCACACATATGTTTCGCGAAGGTGTGCTTTGGTACCTGAATTGGGGTTTAAAGAATGCAGTGACTTTCCAGCAAGAGATGGTTGAGATACGGCTGGAAAGAGAGCGTGAGAAGAGGGCGAGTGTACTTTACGACCAGCGGAACAAGAATGTAAGACCGCAGCGCACGGTCGATGCTGAAAATTTGGATGGAGATGGGGCCTATGGCAACATCGACCTTCGAGGGCATGATACATACAACCCCGCGCTGGAGACAAATGGCGACCATGGAGGACGACTTGAGCTCTCGCCTGAGCAGCTACAACTGTTCGAGGAGGAGAACAATAGTTTGCTGAACCACTACAACGAGACACTAGCGCAGGTCACACAGACGGAGAAGAGCCTGATGGAGATTAGTTCGCTGCAGCAGACGTTGGTTGGGCATTTGACCGTTCAAGGGGAGATGATAGGGAACCTGGTTGCAGATGCTGAAAGAACAGACGAAAACGTGCAGCGAGGCAACAAAGAGTTGAAGCGCGCGACGGAGAGGACAAGTACAGCAAAAATCATGTACCATACAACATTATGGTTGTGTGCTGGCTTGGTCGTTTGGGACCTCATATTTTGAGACCTACAGTGATGTTTGGTAAGAGAAATATCTTGGGTAAACTTTTGCCCAGCCCTCGCCCCCCAAAAATACCTCCACAGTGTATCACCTATCATGTCAATCATCATTCTGAGTCCGTAAGCTCGGCTACATGTGTTCGTCTACCCAATATTTCTATCTGTTGGCCATGTGCTGGACGACTTTGTGTGCCCGTGCCTTGTCTGGCTTCACTGGCGAGGCCTCTTCGTTCCAAACATGGAAGACCTAGAAGACGGAATGTGACGCCGAAGCCTCGGCTTGGAAAAATAGAGACGTAATCGAAAGGTCTTCTGCAGGGTGCGATATAAGTCTCCTCTGCCCCGGATTCTGTGTACGGTGGAGGTCCTTCCGAGCTGGATCTCCATCGCTGAGTCTACCGCACCTGCCTTCGGGGAAGCGCGCCGCATGCATATTCCAGATCTGTTTTCGACGTGAGGATTTCAAAATGGTCTCACCGCCACAGCACAACCAAAAGTAGGTCTTATTGCTGTCTTACGACGTGCGTCCACTGTGTTTGTGCACAGAAGTCCATTGTTCTGTCTCTCTCCCAACTTTCAGCTGATAGGTACATCTTTCAAGCAGCTCAAGTCAAGCACGGCTATCACAGCTTAAAAATCATACAATGGGATCAGTAGGGGCTACCACCTCGGCGACGAGGTTTCAGGCAGATGTCTGTCCACAAGCCGCCGAAGACCCTCTTTTCGGGCTGATGGCAGCATACCGGAAAGATACCTCAGACAAGAAGGTTGATCTCGGCATTGGTGCATATAGAGACAACAATGCGAAACCCTGGGTGTTGCCAGTTGTGAAGAAGGTATGGATTGACCTGCCTTACCGCTGCCGCAAAATAATTTAACTAGAGGTAGGCCGATGACCTAATCCGAAATGATCCCAACCTCAACCACGAATACCTTCCCATTGCTGGCCTCGCAGAGTTCACCTCCGCCTCACAGAAGCTCATTCTGGGTCCTGACAGCCCTGCAATCCAGGAAGGCAGAGTAGCTTCGTTCCAGACTGTTTCAGGAACAGGCGCAGTTCATCTGGGAGCGCTTTTCCTAGCAAAATTCAGCAAACAGATACCCACGGTCTACTTCTCTAATCCAACATGGGTGAACCACAATCAAATCTTCAGCAACGTTGGCATCCCAACCAAGACTTACCCATACTTTTCCGCAGAGACCAAGATGCTTGATTTTGAAGGCATGATCTCTACTATCAAGCAAGCACCAGCAGGCTCCGTCATCCTTCTACATCCATGTGCCCATAATCCAACCGGCGTCGATCCTACGCAAGAACAGTGGAAGGAGATTGCAGCTGTCATGAAGGAGCGGGATCTCTTCCCCTTCCTAGATTGCGCATATCAGGGGTTTGCCACGGGTGACTTGGCAAAAGACAATTTTGCAATCCGATACTTTGTTGAGCAGGGATTCGAGCTCTGTGTCTGCCAATCCTTTGCTAAGAACTTTGGCCTGTACGGTCAAAGAGCTGGCGCTTTTCATTATGTGGTCGCTTCAGCCTCGGACTCTTCCGAAGCTATAAAACGCATTGCGTCACAATTAGCTATCCTGCAGCGATCTGAGATTTCGAATCCTCCCGCCTACGGTGCTCGAATCGCATCTAAGGTCCTTAACGACCCCCAGCTATTCGCTGAATGGGAAAGAGATCTTCGAACCATGTCCGGCAGAATCATCGAGATGCGAAAAGCTTTAAAGGCAGAACTGGATAAGCTAGGTACTCCAGGCACATGGGATCATATCACAAGCCAAATTGGAATGTTCAGGTGAGTCTTATAAAAACACACCAAAGTGACCAAGTACTGATCATAATAGCTTCACTGGCCTGAACGCACAGCAAGTCCAAGCTCTCCAAGAGAAGCACCACGTTTACATGACCAAGAACGGCAGAATCTCCATGGCGGGCCTCAACACCAACAACATCGAATATTTCGCCAAGGCTGTTGATGATGTCGTACGCAATACCAAGTAGATCTATACGCTACCTAAGAGAGTCCGACCTCGTTTTGGCTTTGGGCCTTCTTCGATATGTGCGACAAGCGTGTTGGCTTTGATGTGTTGGTACGTGGGTAACTAGAAAACATTGGGATGAGTTCATGAAGGAAATGAGATCTCAAGCTTTAGCAAAGCATGCATGTTGATACGTGTATCACTAATTGGCATTCCATTTTGGACAGGGACCAGGTATAGACAAAACCAAACGTTACCTTTCATCAAACAATCCTAACTTTCTGCTTCTTGCTGTGCCTCATGAAGGGCAGGCCAGAACACTTAGGTGTCACAAAATTCCCACCTTGGCAACTTGTATCACTTTTGCCAAACTCGCGTTTTCGACCTTCTCTATTAATGGAGACGATTCCGCTTTATTGCACAACTCATGAATGCAGCGCTCCTAGCCAACAAAAGGACGACATTGGAGATGCGGAAGGCGCCTCTTTATTACCGTCCCTGTCTATTATTCTCTTCTTCATGCAATGCTTGGACCGGTTGACCATGTGCCCAGCCTCCCTCAGTCAAGCACCTACCTACCTCTGTGAGTGGGAACTTGTTGGCACGGCTCCATTCCCGCTACAATTGCTTCCCTTATGTTTGAATGTTGAGGCGGCGAATGAATTCGTTCTCATGCATGACTGAGACCTGTTGGCCATGGTGACACAAAGTTCCCCCTCCTATCCTTGACCTCCTCATATCGATGGGTTCCCCTCCTTGGCCACAACAGTCGTTTTCACTTCATCACGTACCACCACGGCAAAACCCAACAACGAGCGGCCTCATATGCACATCTCCACCGGTTGAGAACATCTTGACTTCTCAAGGAAATCAATCAACAAAAGCAGACTGCGAACCCAACAGACAAGACTCATTGTCAACCTATTCGTGATTCAATCTCAAACCTAACCAGCACATTTAAAATCTACTGTTACTCTCAATCCTCCCCTAGAGTCATCTCTTCTCAGGTGTGGATCTGGTCGGCTGCTTGTCTCAGAACAAGAAGCTGATGATACCCAAGAAGCAACTATGTGCAGCAAGATCTTCAAGCAGCAATACTGCAACAAGTGCCGCAAGCAACCCACTTGTAAGTACTGCACATCTGCGTCAACCTTCACAACCTGTCAGGCAACTGTTCCTTCGTGCCGCTTCTTGAGCTGGACCAAGCCCTTCCCTAAACCCTCAAGTCCAATTACAGATTAAGTGGTTTTAGCACGTTAATTACATGATTGTATCCTAGAGGAAACATGAACTGACTATAGTCATACACAGGTCATAAATCTGCCAAACTGATCCCCTGCAAGGATCCAAACTGCGGTTACCGAACATCAGGAGACTGGACATATGCCGAGACGAATGAAGTCGACCTTGTCAACCACCCGTCTTGCGTCTGTCGAATTCCTGGAGCGCACGCTGCAGGGCGATTGGACGCTCACCCAACTGTTGTTTGATATTCCCCTCAGGACAGATATTCTTACACGGTGAGGTGATGGTATTGATGAAGACAATCAATCTGAACAGCGAGCAAAGGGTCAAGCTATGCAACAAAGATTACCGAAGGCTGCATGAATGAGAGCTCGAAACATAAATGATAGTAGTAGAAATTACTCACTGGCTGGTAGGTGCGCATCAGGAGCAGTAAACAATCGATCGGTCCATGAAGTATACAAGCTGACGAGTGTGCAAACTGGTAATGGTTTGAATGCCATAAATACAGAAACATAAACGCAGTGCTTTACAAACAAAATCTCCTTTACCCTTACCTAACTTCTAACACATAGCGTAAACTTCAACCGGAGGCAAGAGCACCTCATCAGCGTGCCATAATCCTGAGTTTACTTGACCCAGCTGTCGTTCTTCGAACGCTCCCTCACCCAAACACCACCATACCATTCTCCATGACTGACTGCTTTACGTCAGTCTACCACTGAGCTTGCCGTGTACAGCTCGACAAGGTATTTCCAGAAAACATCTTATTCATCCCACATTATGGATTGCTGGTGGGAGCTCGTGAACGACGTGCATGCGCGTTAATCGTGTTGAGGCATGCTAACTCAATACAGATTAGCCTAGAGGGGCCTCGAATGACGTCTGCCTCTAAGCAGATTTCCTGAGAGACATTTTTTGAATGCATGAAGGCGGAAAACTCATAGAAACTACTCCATCGATGCGACTGTTAGCTAGAGCTCTTTCACCATAGAAGAGGTAATCACAAGCCACTCATGTAGCGTTTAAGACGGCTCATTGGTTTCGCTCCGAGCTTTGGGGAACAGAATTTCATCCAATGCTACACTGTTTACGCCCCACCAAAGCTGGCCATACCCTGATTTTCCGCTGTTTCGCGACGTGCTGTTTTCGCTATTAAACCATTTCCTTTTAAACCGATCTGTACGCGCTGCACCGAGCTGACCCACGAAGCATTGAAAGCGCACAACTCAACTCATCTGGTTACTTGCTCAGCGAAAGGAACACTGCCAATATGCCAGAGAAAGTCCTTGATGATATCTCGCATCGTCGGTATAATCCACTCCGAAGCAGCTGGGTGCTCGTTTCTCCTCACAGGACGAAAAGACCATGGCAGTGAGTGTAGAACTGTCATCAACGATCACATTGATACTGACAACACCACCAGAGGCCAACAAGAAGCCCCCGGCGTCACAACCCTACCGGAGTACGATCCGAAATGCTACCTCTGCCCAAACAACCAACGAGCGTCCGGCGACACCAATCCACCATATGAGAACACCTTTGTCTTCGTAAACGACTTCAGCGCCGTGAAAGAGTGCAAGATGAGTATACGCCACCCGACCCCGCCGACTCCCTCTCCGGGATGCTGCTTAGAGCGAAGCCAGAGAAAGGAAAGTGCTACGTACTCACGTTCAGCAAGAGACACGATTTGACGCTGGCTGATATGTCGCCCACGGAGATTCTGCCGGTAGTGAAGATGTGGACAGATATATACGCTGCGCACTTATCACCGGCCTCGCCACTTGCTGGGTTGTGGAAGACGAGTTTCGTGCCACCGTCGAGCCCAGGAGCGAACTCGTCGAAAGCGGCTGATCAGTATCGATACATGCAGATCTTTGAGAACAAGGGCTCTGCAATGGGCTGTTCGAATCCTCATCCTCATGGACAGATCTGGACACAGACGAGTATGCCGGAGGAGCCTGCGACGGAGCTTGAACAGCTAAAGAGATATCACAAGGAGAGAGGATCGCACCTGCTTGAGGATTATGCAAAGCTCGAGCAAGAAAAAGCAGAGCGGGTAGTTTTCAGCAACAACACTTTCCTGGTCGTCTGCCCATGGTGGGCCACTTGGCCATTCGAAGTCATGGTATTGCCGAAGCGGCATGTTCGAGCTTTGGTCGATCTGAATGAGCACGAGCAGGCTGATTTAGCAGAGGCTATTGCCGAGGTGACGCGACGATACGACAACTTGTTTGAGACGAGCTTCCCGTACAGTATGGGCATTCATCAAGCACCACTGGAAGGCTCCGAAGAAGAAATTGAGTGCTCAAGCCTCCACTTCCACTTTTATCCCCCTCTTCTCCGTAGCGCGACGGTTAGAAAGTTCCTGGTTGGATACGAGATGCTGGCCGAACCACAACGAGACATTACGCCGGAGCAAGCAACAATAAGACTCCGAAAGTGCGACGGAGAGCTGTACAGGAAAAAGTTGCAACAAGATGGATCGCCGGCTACTTGATGTAGTGGTTGTACTGGACGGCATGCCACACCAGACCAATCAGTGCAACTGATACCGGTGCAAACCAGGGGCCTCGAGGTTGTGCAGTTTTGTACACAAACGCTTCTAAACTGAAGTGCACGAATCCAACAACATTGGTCAATATCGACATTTGATACCACGACTTCTCATGCAGATGGTATGCAGCAAACAGTCGTACAATCCCCACCACGATATTCCATGTTCCGAACGTTCGCGCAGACAGAGGCGTCACTGCGGACACGGGGCTTGCAGTGCCTGCAATAGAGATTGTGGAGGGTCTTCGGTCGGCGGCAGGTGTACTGATATCTTCGATTATGGTTGTGGACGTTGAGACTGTCTTGACGTTGGTTTTCTGGTCAAGGAGAGGAGGGTTGTAAACCCTCTGGAGGTACGATATGTCGTTGTAGCATTGTACGGCGTTGGTTATGGCGGTCACGCCGACCTAGACGGTATTAGATATGCATTTGCTGTATTCGTAGCTGTTCTTACCAGGAAGACAAAAGACGGGAGCCAGCCGTTGGTGTAGTCCGGGAGGTATGCTGCTGCCATAGTTGCGTTGATATTTGGTACTTCAAGCCGCTATTAGACGGTCTGAAATCGTTCAAGGATTATCCACGTTATCTCAATGTCGGGTGGGCTGGGATATCAGATCCCTTTGACGAGCAAGCAACCAAACATTTTGTTCTGTTTGTTGGGTGTTGAAAATGGCAAGTGCGCCCGGCGAAAATGATACCGACTGGAGGATGGAAAATCCTCAGATCTACCCGCATCGTACGAAGAGAACACTCCTTTGATACTCCAGTTCCATATCTGGACTGGTCAAAGGATACGAGTGACTCTCTGACAGGCTGAGCTCTGAATTCGCAGTGCCGCCTGAATTATTCGACCTGACCGAGCTGCCCATCATGAGTATCGACCTTGGACCTTTGGGTCAACAGAATGCTTTATCGGCGATACTGTTAACCGTCGGTGCGGTGTACTTGTCTTACGGGGTATACATGGTTGGGAGGGTCTTGTTGAGCACGTTTATCTTGCCCGGAAAGCCTGTGAGTCTCCTCTGAACCAATATGTGAGACGACTTGTTGACGTGTTGTGCAGCTCTCCTCGTTCGGACCCAAAGGTTCCTGGGCAGTTATTACAGGCGCATCAGACGGCCTAGGCAAAGAGTTCGCAGCTCAACTCGCAGCCAAAGGTTTCAACCTCATTCTCGCTTCCCGGACAAAATCGAAGCTTGATAACGTGGCCCAGCAGATTAAGAGCAAGCATGCCTCAACATCAATCGAGACAATCGCCATTGATTTCTCAAAAGCCACGGACGAGGATTACAGAAATTTAAAGCAACTACTCGAAGGCAAGAGGGTAGCAGTTTTGGTCAACAATGTCGGCCAGTCACATAGCATACCTGTTCCATTCGCAGAGACAGACAGGCAAGAGATGGAGGATATCATCAACATCAATTGTCATGCTACATTGAGGGTTACTCAGCTCGTGTTGCCATACATGCTACCGCACAAGAAGGGTTTGGTTCTCACCATGGGCTCTCTCGGTGGCTTGACTCCAACACCACTCCTCGCAACATATTCTGGCAGCAAAGCATTCCTGCAGCAGTGGTCCAGTGCTCTTGCGAGCGAGCTTGCAGATAAGGGCATCACAGTACACTTCGTCCAAGCCTACCTCATAACATCTGCCATGTCGAAGATCAAGAAGGCGAGTTTGGTGGTGCCGAGTGAGAAGGCATTTGTCCGATCAACCTTAAGCAAGATCGGGAGACGCGGCGGAAGCGTCGGTTATGCCTATACAGGGAGCCCCTATTGGAGTCACGCGATAGTCACAGCTTTCCTAACCGGAGTCCTTGGCACGATGGGCCAGCTACTGCTCGCTATCAATAAAAACATGCATATTGACATCCGCAAGAGGGCATTGAGGAAAATGGAGCGGGAAAAGGCACAGGGAAAAAAGACCACCTGAATATTTAACGTATATTAACTCCGAGAAAAGTCTTGGCAGGAAAGGACAAATAAAACCTGCATCGCGCTCACCCTGGCGCTCTCCCTTCCACCAGCCTTCAACACATCTTCTGTTGATCCCCTACTCACTCCCGACCTACCTAACCGATCCTTTCATGTCGCACCATGCCATCAAATATCGCGATGCTGGTGCAACGCTAGATCACAGCCAATGGCAGATTCGTGTGATCTATTGCGAGGCTAACGGGTCGTCCCCTTAGGAGCTACTATCAGTGTCCATCACGATCAATGGACTTTCATTTTGCCAGAACGCTTTACAAAGTTACATTCTCAATGTACAAGGGCTTATTGTCTCAATTTTTTGAACCTCTGATATATGTCATTGTCTAGTCACTGTCACACCATGGCTCGTTGAACAGATTTGTTGCACCACGACATCGTTCGCCATTAGCTGTGGCACAGCAATATATGACACCAATATTGAAACACTGCCTGCCTTGTTGATTCTCTAGAGAAAGACTGGAGAACAATTCCTTTCAAAAGGTCGTAAGGACAACACGAAACCTTGCAGCAGGCCGCTGAGCGAGAAACACACGAAGGAACCGGGTTTGTTGCGAGGATTCTTCCTGCTCACTTCAATACACTTGCTACGAGCAGTCCTAAGGATGAGAGGAAGCTTACGGAGCCGATTGCTGTTACCCAGAGGATGACAAGGAGAAATCTTAAGACCACCTTTTAGTTCATTGCTTCTGCTGACAGCACCGCGACTCAGGCGAAGGATACGCAGCAAGGCGGTGAAGATTTCGAAACTCACTGGTTCCCTTTCGGAGAGGCAAGGACAACGCTAACCTGGCCAGATGACCGCGCTGTGCTGGATTTCGCCGCAAAGGCAGTCAAGACCGAGCTCGCCATCTGAGTCAAGAAACAAGAGCGAGCACTGTTGAATAGCAAAATGTCGTTGCTGCGTCGGGAACTTAAATTGTCTCAATATTACCAATTCAGACGCTGTAATGCACGACAAGTAGTGACCCCCGGTTACTAAAGAATTGTGGGCAGGTATTAGCATGCTGCCATTAGCAGAATTACTATGCTTTAAGAACGTGTCATGAAAGATTCCTCTTTGGAACAAACAGACTTATTAAGCAAACTAAACAGTTCTCAATTGTTACGCTCTCTCCTGTGAGCTTATCATTATTTACCTCCACTCGATCAATGTTTATTGTGCCGGCAATACAAACGTAGTTCGAGCGAGCCTCTGAATGTGCCTGAGTTTTGTGAAGTATTCATAGTACGCTACTCTGTTCTCGAGATCGCACATGAGTACTTTTTGAAGCTTACTAGCAGGAAAATACGGTCGCAACATACTCAATGCCGTCGTTTCCTACGCAAGCATATGGAATGTCTTGACGAAGACATCGATTTTCTGACCGTCTGGTTACCGAAGCAGTAACATTCGTCCACAAGCGGAATTCCTGGAGAATGTTGAGGACTGGCTTACAAGGGGTCCTTTGACAAACAGCTCTACAGAAAAAGCCTCATTCTGCTCAGGATATACAGGCCGTGAATGCTGCCCGTCCGTTGCTGCGTTAGATGCGATGCCCTTCAGCGTTCCCGGAAAATACATCAAGCCGTCGTAGTCGAGCTTCGCTTCTGTGACAGAGGGCTGCTGCTGTTGGACAACGAATGCTAGAGCCGTGTGTGCGTGGCCCGCACATCTGTGATATTCGAATATTTTTGGAGAGTTTCCGTGGCTTAGGGATCGGAGGAACGGTTTCGTGCTCTGGCAACGACTTTCAAAGAACTCCGAATATCGGTACAGCGAAGGAGCCAGACTATCTATCGACTTAGCATTGTTCAATTCCATCCAAAGACCCAGCAAGCTTTGCAACAAAATCTGAGATGAGCCGTTGTGATGCTCAAAGAGCCATACAGAAGGTCAGGAGCAGGTCTGTTGTTACTCCAGGCCTGCAGGATTAAGGAACGAGTTGAAATGCGTTTTGCTAAGACCAATGCTAAATAAGAACCTTCGGTGATGTCGCTACACTGAATGTTCACAATACCTAACATCACCTTCTATCATGGCCGCTTCAGGACTAGCTGAGACTTGATGTGTCGCTTCATTGGCCGCGTCGTCGAGTTCAATCTTACTTGACGTAAAATGGCATGGCTGGACGAGATGCCTACTACATCCTCAGGGCTTCTCATAGACAATCTCTCCTTCAAACCATGTCGTCAACACATGTGCATCATCAAACTCTCCTTGACTGAGGTCTTTATCAACAGCAATGAAATTCGCCTTCTTCCCCACCTCGATACTCCCCAACTCTTTTTCCCGTCCCATTGCCTCCGCCCCACTCAATGTCAACATCCTACAAATCTTCTGCCCACCCAGCACTCTATCGCCATTCCCAACTTTCTCCGCAATCGCGCCTAGACAGGGCAGCAGATCCGGCGCTTCGCCCGCACCCCAGTCGCTTCCAATAGTGATATGTGCGCTTGCTGCCAGCATTTTGGGGAAGTTCCAGTCCATTAGTCCGTTACTTGCTTCAGTGACAGGATGCACGAAGAAAAATGCAGGTGACATTTCAGCTGTCACGTTAAGTTCTTTGAATCGAGAGTAGTCGTCGTCGTGCACGCCACTGCAATGTGCTATCTCGTGTCTCGGGCCATTTGGATTAGCTTTCCTCGCAGCTTCGAAGGCGTCGAGCGTTAGCCGCGTAGCACCGTGGCCTGTGCAGTGGATTTTCATCGTCATGCCTCGGGCGTCATATTTCTGAACTGCTTCGTGGACGTTTGTAATGAAGAGCTTAGAGGAGTCGCATTTGCCGTCCGAGGTGAGACCAGCATGTGTATAGTATGGCTCCAAAGGGACACCGTCCAAAATGATTTTGACGAACCTTGTGTCGACATGTTTGGATTTGTAGGCCTCTGCCTGGTCAATGAGGGCATGAAGGACGGCGCTTGGCTCCTCGCCGATCCAGTCAGGGGCATATGTGATATGGGTGTGCGTCTCAAGTTTCAGGACGCCTTCTGCGTCGAGGTTCTGGAGGGCTTGGAGGAGGAGGGTGTTGCTGGAGGCTTCTTGAACGGATGTTACGCCGGCTCGGTGAAGGATGAATTGGGCTTCCTTGAGAACTCGCTTGATGTGGGCTGGACTGGGTTTGGGGAGACTGGTGAGAAGTTTGCTCATGCTCATTTCGGCCATTTCGCCGGTTAGATGGCCAGACGAATCTCGCTTATAGCAGGTTCCTTGGCCATCGGGTTCAGAGTCGATAGAGTAGCCGGCACGTTTTAGGGCAGTGGTGTTGAGGAAGGCACTGTGGCCGGCACCACCGCGGATCATAACCGGAGTATCAGGGAAAGCGGCATCGAGGGATGAGCGATGAAAATCGTCGACTGAGTAACCATTCGCGACAAACCAGTCTTGGTTTACGTGGGTGTATTTGCAGAGGCAGCTGCCCTTCTTCAGTTCTTCTGCTACGTTCGTGTTGGTGAGTTGGATCGGCAGGCGAGCTTGCGAAGTAATGGCAATAGCGGATATGAGCAGATGTACATGAGCATCATGGATACCGGGCATTACGAACTGGCCTCGGAGGTCATAAGTCGTGAGGTGTTGTTGTCTAGCCTTTGTTTCAATCTCGCCAGTTGTGCCGACGGCGCAAAAAGTGCCATCAGGTCCAACTATGAATGCTTCTGCCCATGGTACTTGGTCGTTGATGGTGTAGACTCGACCATTGATGTATGCTACACTGTTGTCCGAGGAGGCCGTTGAAAAAGCGTTGGCCATTTTGTTTCACATCTAGCATGAACACTTACCAATGGGTATGTTAGAGACAGCGAGTATCTATTGCCTAACTTTTGTTCAGACTTGAGCACTTCCGACGTGTACATGGAAGTATTCCGCACAGTTCTTCGTTTAGTTTGTAAGTGGGGACAGAGCCGTTTGCCGCCCAACATTAACTGGGATTAGAAAGTGTAGAAATCGCCCGTAACGGGAAAGCGCTGTTGACAAGACATGGAGATTTTGGAGAGAATGCATAAAGTTAGTAGAGTACAAGGCCATACTGCATTCAACGACATTCTTGAAAATTGCCTTGTCAGTCTAGATTCTGAGACACATTCACCGAACTGGCAGAGTCTTCATTTCGACGGCCCCTGAACATTCTTCATCCTCCTTCCTTTCAAGAGTGTCATGAAGACGACAATGGACGTCGCAACATTGCTCGAGATACGAAACGTTGCGTATAATCTCGAGAAAACGTGATGTCTTCAATACGCCTGGGCTTCAGTTGTGCTAAGATGGGCTTGTGGACAAGGGATATAGGCATGCTGCAAATTACTGCAGGCGAGTGGATGACTCTAAGTCGAGATCGGCTCGAGCGCGAGGGACGCTGTGCATAAACCCGAGTTCGAAACATCACCAGGTAGAGCTGAACACCGTACTCGAATAGTTGTGCGATTCGCAGATATCGATGTTCGGGAAGTAGCTTTGCGAGCTGCTGACATTTTTCAGTGAAACTTTGATTTCCGACTGCTTCTCAGGAGCAGCGTACTGTCGCGGCTTGTTGCCAATGGTCCTATTTGATGATACATATGCACTGTGACGCCTGCCTGGTGCTTCTCTCATATTCCTCCTACTTCGAACTATATTTCGCCTTGCCCATCGAGAAGGGCACGTATCGGTATTTGACCATATGTTGAATCTGTCGTCGCACTACGACATTGTCAGCAATTTGCATTAACTCCGGCCTCGCAACACGTACTTGTCAAGGCGAACAGAATAACCCAGTACATAACCAATACTGGCCAGAACACGGGCAAATCAAACACAGAGAACCAGCTGCAAACAAATGCAATCACAATAGCCCTTGTCGCTGCATGCCAGAACTTGAATTCCGGCAGGCGTCGAATGAATGGCCTGAACTCTTGATCCTGCTTCGTCGGCAAACTGCTCTCACCATCTTCAAGTCCCTCGTCTTGAGTGAGGCTGGGGTCGAACTTCGGTTGTAGGAAGGCAAGGAAGAGGTTAAGGAGGTAGATGCCTAGGCAGTAGGCTACTATGTACCAGCCCTGAGCGAGAACGATGCGGAGAAAGAAGAAACAAAGGGTGGTGACTGTGGCTATCCAGCGGTAGGTCACATAGGGTGTTGATTTGTCGAGGTATGTTTGGTAAATCTGGACAAATGGTCAGTATGCTGGCTCACTCATACTGGACATTGTAGTGCCTCGTACTCTTAACACTTTGTTCGACTGCACACTGATGGCATCGAAAGGTGTCGACTCGGGCTCCGGGCCGTCCATGGCGAGTGGTAGATTCGTGACTATGGAAGGCTTGCGCATTCAAGACGGAGGACTGCAGATAAAGGAACAGCGATAGCCTGAATCTCTAGAGTTTCCGTGAAGGAGCTGGCGTGTACTCGACGAGTGTCGGGGATGATTGCTGAGGAATGGTCGTGGTTAAAATTGTTCACAGAATTGTTGAAAGTTACTTGCTGTGAAGCCACGTTTGTCGCAATTCTTGTGCTTGGTCGCAAATAGGCGTGATTGGGGCAAAAGAATTTCGCCGGCTTCTGGGACCTAACAATCTGCAGAGCTAAGGGGGCGCAAGTATCTTGTCAGCCACACTCTCAATCACAGTCACGTGACGACAATCGTCTGAGCCACTCTACCGTGTTCAAGCGACAACCGAGGTCTGATGCGGAAGATCCCGCACCTGCGTCACTAGAGCTTCGAGTTTCTTTCGTGTCGGAGATGCAGATTCAACTGTTCTGAAACTGTAGCTTCTGTCGAGAAGCCAACAGCACACATTCAAGATGAATCCCTCGCGTTTTGCACGGCCGCTAAGTCGCTCTTTTAGACATTTTGCTCAACCGGCCAAACCTACTTTACCAAGAGTGGTTGCCCGCAGCCTGTCATCACTTCCACAGTACGAGAACATATTAATAGAGGACAGTCAGAAACCAGGAGTTGCACTCAGTCAGTACACATCAGCGAGGCTTATACAAGAAGTTTAACATTTACAGTCCGACTAAACCGTCCAAAAGCCCTGAACGCCCTCTCCAGCGCCCTCTTCGTCGAGCTTAACGATGCCCTCAAGAAATTGGAAGAGGATCCCGAAACGCGTGCTATTGTCCTAACCGGATCTGATAAAGCATTTGCAGCTGGAGCAGATATTTTAGAAATGAGCACCCTGACATTCGCGGAGGCTTATTCAAAGAACTTCATCGCGCCCTGGTCCTACATCATGACCCTCCGTACCCCGATCATAGCTGCTGTATCGGGACATGCACTAGGCGGAGGCTGTGAGCTAGCAATGATGTGCGATATTCTATACGCCACTAAGACCGCAAACTTTGGACAACCAGAGATCAAGTTGGGAACTATCCCGGGCGCCGGTGGGTCGCAAAGGCTGACCAAGGCGATTGGGAAGAGTAAGGCTATGGAACTCATCCTGACAGGCAACAACTACAGTGGTGAGCAAGCCGAGAAGGACGGTCTGGTAGCGAAGGCCGTCGATGGTGGAAACAAGGAGGTCGTGGATTTGGCCTTAACAACTGCTGCGAAGATTGCGAGCTACTCGAGGGTTGCAATCGTCGCAGCCAAGGAGGTAGTCAACAAGAGTCAG
The DNA here is from genome assembly GCA_030247915.1 of Neophaeococcomyces mojaviensis. NCBI lineage: Eukaryota > Fungi > Ascomycota > Eurotiomycetes > Chaetothyriales > Neophaeococcomyces > Neophaeococcomyces mojaviensis. Next base: position 29,109 of record JAPDRQ010000200.1, on the reverse strand, counting down.
GACTTGGGCATACGAGAAGGCGTCGAGTATGAGCGCCGCATCTTCCATTCTTTGTTTGGCAGTCAGGACCAGAAAATTGGCATGAAGGCGTTTGCGGAGAAGAAGAAACCTGAATGGACGCATTCATGAGGTCGCTAGTGTTTAGTAGCCATGTATGCAGCAGCCTATGCCAACTTTCCTACAGGTAATGAGCAAACCAAACAGAACCAAGACGCCCTACTGCGCATAACTCCAAGGAGGAGGATGTTGCAGACACTTAAAGGACTAAGGTGGTAGATAACGACGTCGGGATCTTGGTTACCTGACAGAGGACAAAATGATACCATTAAAGGGAGGGGCTCAGTAGATATCGGGAGGGAAAGGTCGCGGAAGTGTACGTTTACTACTTCCAGAACTCTGGGACACATCCTAGAAATGACGTAGTGCACTTCTGAAAGGCATTCGAGATTCTTTGGCAATCAATGTTTCTAACTCCTTTCAACCTGAATTCCATGCTATAGGCCCGTTCGCTCTGGTGTCTGGGGTGGAGGTGTGTGCTCTGCTCTGCTACCTTCATTTTGAGGGAGCTGACCTTCTAAACTTCGTAAACTTCGAGGTCAGGAGCCGCCATGCCTGAAATCTTGACATTACAATTTGGTAATCAAGCCAATTATCTCGCCACGCATTTTTGGAACTTACAAGTAGGTTAATCTCGGACACTGAGGAACACACCTTTTGCCGATATGTGCGACACAGACGTGCTCCAGAATGGCGGTTTTCATTCCCATGAACGACCATCCACCCTCCAATATCGTCCCGTATGAGAGATACTGACACACCTAACTTTGTCAGGAGTCATACTTCACATACGCGCCCAACACCGAGCCATCAATCGTTGATCATGATATCCACTTCCGTCCCGGCATCGGTACCGACGGCTCAGACACTTACACTCCACGAACAGTAATCTACGATCTGAAGGGCGGTTTTGGCAGTCTTAAGAAGGTCAATGCGCTCTATGATGATGTTGGCGACTCGCGGATAGAAGGTCTTTGGTCAGGCAACACGGTCACGCACAGACAAGCGCCAATTCTTCAAACACAGTACCAGCAAGACCTAGACCAGGGACTTCCGACTAATCAGTTGAAGGCCAGCGATGTACGGTACTGGTCCGATTTCAACAGAGTATTCTTCCATCCCAGGAGTATCGTCCAGTTGAATGACTATTCACTTGGCTCGGACCTGAGGCCATTTGAGAGCTGGTCAACTGGCGAAGAGTTGTTCCGGGATGTCGACCGCGAGGCGGATATACTAGACCGGGATGTAAGGTTATTTGCTGAGGAGGCCGATCAGATGCAAGGATTTCAGATTTTCGCTACGACGGACGATGCCTGGGGTGGCTGGACGGAGCGCTATCTTGATGCATTGAGGGATGAATTTGGAAAGAAGAGTATCTGGGTATGGGGTCTAGAGGATGGAAGAAGGGAGGACAGAGCGAAGATGTTGGGCCGGGCCGCAAATTCTGCGAGGAGTCTGTGTGGGATCTCGAAATTGGCCAGTGCGGTTCTGAGATTGTCGAGTGAACCGACACCGTTGCCGGAATATGTGGATGTAGGAACAGGATCGAGATGGGAAAGGACTGCGTTGATGGCAACTGTGGCGGAGAGTGTCACATTGCCCACAAGACTGAGGATTGGGACATCATTGAAACGGAGCTCCATGGCAGAGTTTGAGCAAACTCTCAATACGAATGAGGGACAAAATGTGTTTGAAGTAGGCCTAAACATTCAGATGGAAGACTCTGACAACAAAAACGACAACGGTCAGACAATCCAACGAGAAAGATTTGGTGAAGATCAGAACACAGATGCCGAGGCAGCTACATTCGACATCAACTTTATGCCTTCTACAACCTCACTTTTGCCACAAACGCTTGCCACGGTCGCCCGAAACAGGCCTCGCAGGCACGTTTTCGCACAGATTGAGACAGATCGATATCCTAATCGATCATCGGGCAGATATAGATCCACTGCACAACTAGACCACGAAGAGCTTCTGCGTCGGCGGTACAACGAGGAAGCCATCATCAGCATATTCAGCATTCCCCTGGCCTTCCCTCACCTTGACACGATTCCTGCTAGCATTTTCAGAGGCACATCAAAGGCTTCAAGTCCAAAAGAGTTGTCGTTAGCCTGTGGACTTACCACATCTTCACGCACAAAGCACACTGTATTCGAGTTAAGAGATATTGTGACCCGGCATAGTCGAGCTGTTTCTATCGATGAGCGAGAAGAGCTGTATAATGGATTGACTGAGGTTGGCGAAAAGTACGACTTTGGTTGGGAGAGCGATGACAACAGTGAGGACGAATGAATGGTACATCTATCTTGTATTTCACGAGCGAACGATTGCAGCAGCAATAGCACTCGCCAGAATCTGGGAAACACTGAGACGTGACGGCTGTGACATCGGCCGCACAAGTTTCTGTTCCGCGAGATTTAGGCATATGGGAGGGCTGATCGCAGTCTGAAGCATTAGAGATGTGGAAAGTGATCATGTTCAGCAAAGCAGAAATTCTTGGGGTGTTTTGCAGAAGTGCGTCTTACGATGGAGAAAGACGTTGGATGCAATTTCAGGGGCAGGCCAACCAGAGAAGAAGGCTGCTCGATCTCTTTCTGAGCTTCCGTTTCAGGCGTGTTTGGGGTTCGAAGCCACTCCGCCATTGAGAACGCCACCCGTGCGCTTGTGGTGCAGCTTTCCTGTTCTTGGCTAGACACCTGTGCAAAAAATGACATCGGTGGGTTCGATGGCTTGGAGTCAAGTCAAAGACCTTCATTCAAGGATTCGGTACCTTCATCATGGGTCTTGCCAACATGTTCGAGATATCCCATGGAAATTTTTACAGTTCAGTTTTATGTTCATAGGAGTTCAACATTCGTTTGTAGCTAGCTGCTCACTTCTTGTTGCGAACTATCGTTTGATCTTTTCCCAGTCCTTTCCAGCTGGTCTGTCGTGCTTTAGTTCAAGCAGGAAGGCACGGTCGAGCAGGACTTTCACTCTTTCTAGATATCCAGCACACATTTTACGATTTGTTACTACCATTCACTTTATCTAACCATTACATATCTACTGCTGTCATTTTCACACGACAGTTGACACCGTTGTCATTGTTTTCATTGTGACCGAACATTACCGTGGCAGGCCCGCAATTGTACAACGTTCCAGCATACATTTCATTCTACGATTATGTTTCAACAGAAAAGATTCTCTAAAGAAGGTTTCCAAAAGATAGGCAACTCTGCATCCAAAGAGATGCCTCAATCCCAAGGCAATCCAAATGACATTGCCATTGATATTCCTCTTACGAAAGTACAAACCTCGCGAAGCACTGGTGCTCGCAAAGCAACTATCAACACTACCAACACGCATGCCGAAGTATTCGACGAGAAGGCCGCCATGGCAACACAGTCACAACACTCACACTTCCACCGAGGAGCGGGTAGGAGGAAGAAGATAGAAGAGCAGGCCAAAGGAAACTCGAGTCCACAGGATGGCACCTTGACAGTTATGGGGCGATTCTATAACAAGATCTACCATTTCTCTGTCATTACAAGATACATGTTGTATGTTGCGCCAGTAGCGTTGATGATCGCTATACCCATCATCATCGGGGCTACCGTCGCACCCAACGCCAGAGTCGGCGGAACACGAATGACTTGGTTCTGTGTCTGGCTCGAAGTCGTCTGGTGCTCGATCTGGGTTTCAAAATTGGTCGCCAGATTTCTACCTCGTCTTTTCCAGTTCATTGTTGGTGTTATCAGCTCGGGTACGCGAAAGTATGCTCTTATTCTGGCTGCTCTAGAGATTCCTCTTTCGCTGGTCGGATGGACAGTCACAAGTGTTGCATCGTTCCGACCTCTCATGACTAAGACTCCTGGACGAGTTGGAAATTCAGTCTACTGGATCTCGATCATTGAGAAGATCTTATTCGCCTGCTTGTTCTCTTCGCTTGTTCTCCTGGTTGAGAAGATCCTAATCCAGCTTATCTCCATCAGCTATCATCGAAAGCAATTCGATGGTAAGATTAAGGATTCTAAGAGAAACATTTACCTTCTGACCCGACTATACGATGCATCGAAAGCCATGTTTCCCCATTACTGCCCAGAATTCGCAGAGGAAGACTATATCATCAGCGATACTCTTGGCTTGAATAGTCTTGCTACCCCGGGCCACAAGCGCTCTGGTAGTGCTACACCGATGCGCCTCTTGCAAAACGTGCAGCGTGTTGGAGACCAAGTGGCCAACGCTTTTGGAAATATGGCATCTGAGATTACGGGAAAACAAATATTCAATCCTACAGCTTCGCACTCTATTGTTATTCAAGCTCTGGAAAGGCGACGGTCATCCGAAGCCCTAGCCCGAAGACTTTGGCTCTCTTTTGTCCTTGAGGGCAAAGATGCACTCTACCTAGAAGACGTCGTCGAAGTGCTCGGATCTGATAAAGAGGATGAGGCTCAGGAGACTTTCTCCTGCCTCGATCTTGATGGCAATGGAGACATAAGCCTAGATGAGATGATTCTCAGGGTTAGCGAAATTGGTCGAGAACGAGCAGCTTTGGCTAATAGCATGCGAGATGTTGATCAGGCCATCACGGTCCTAGACAACCTTCTGATGACTGTCGTCTTTGTCATTGCTGTGTTCATCTTTGTTGCATGGCTCAACACGAACTTTACTACAACGTTAGCGACTGCAGGTACGGCTCTCTTGTCGCTATCGTTCGTCTTTTCCGCTACTGCTCAAGAACTGCTCGGATCATGTATCTTCTTGTTCGTCAAGCACCCATATGATGTTGGTGACAGAGTCGACATTAGCGGTGAGCAACTTGTGGTCGAACGGATCAGTCTACTGTACACTATGTTCCGAAAGGTCAAAGATCACAAACGGACTCAGGTGCCAAATATTGTGCTCAATACTTTGTGGGTCGACAATGTTAGCCGGTCCAAGGCTATGCGAGAGCAGATCTCTTTGTTTGTCAGCTTCGACACATCATTCGAGGACATCGAGTTTCTGCGAAAGGAAATGCAAGACTTTGTCTTGGCCAAGGAGAATGCTCGGGACTACCAGCCTGAAGTCGAGATTGAAGTCATCAGCATGGCTGAGATGAACAAGTTGGAGTTGAAGATCGAAATCCTTCACAAGAGCAACTGGGCGATCGAGACTGTGAGAGCTGCAAGACGTAGCAAATTCATGTGTGCTCTTGTGCTCGCGATGAAGAAGATCCCTATCTATGCTCCAGGAGGTGGCGGTCCGGCCGCTGGCGACAAGGCTAATCCAAGTTACTCTGTAGCAATCAGTGATGCCGAAGCCAAAGCAAACAAGGAGCAGTTCGACAAGGACAAAGACGCTAAAAGATTGGTTCCAACGGCGTCTAAGGATGAGCTTTCTTCCGCAACGTCAAGCGGCGCCGACTACTTCGCTGGTTCGACAGTTGAGGATAAGGAGCTGGCTGAGGCGCAAGCTCTTAATCAACGTCGAGTGGTCATCGACCCCTCAGGTCAAGGCCATGAAGATGACACCTCGACTCTTGAACGCCGGCGATCGAACGACCTTGAGGAAATCAAGAACATTATGCGCCGACAGTCGACTCGAGGCCGAAGAAAAGCAGCAACACAACCAATCGCCACACCAATTGTTGAAGAGTCCCCGTCATATGGTCTCAATGCATCACAGTCCGGTGAGCGAATAAGTTACTTCGAAGACAACAGCTTTCCACAAGCACAAGCTTCGGATGCACCAGCAATCCACGTTTCTCGCCACAGCTCTAGCTCAGTAGCTTATCCAGCACCTCTCCAAACACAGTCTTTAGGACGATTCCGCTCTGATAGTAATGTCCCGACACCCAAGACCTATGAAGAGGCTACAGCAGGGAACGTCCCAGGCAATGCATTTTCTCAAGCTGCTCAGTCACCACCACGCAATGGCAATGTGCCAGCGCGACGACCAGTTCCTGGCATGGGCGAGATGAGAGAATACCTTAAGCAACCACAACAAGGAGGTCAGAGATAGAGTCCACTTGGCCGCAATAGGCGGAGGGCTAAAAGTGATGATGAGTATTATTGGGATGCATAGTGCTTAACATAGCGGACGGTGTTCAGATATGTTTCATGATGGTCAGGTTTACTGATCCAAAGTCGAAGCATTTGTGTAAAAACTTTTATGAGATTGGCAAAAGCATCAAGCTAGAAGGCTGCCTCAAACAGTAGGCAATATAAATTCATGTTATATATACGTATTGACCTTTGTCTCCTGTTGTATGCTTGTATGCTACATGTTGTTCAAGGGTTCATGTCGGCGAAGAGCAACATCGAACAACTTCCGACTTTGCATCTCCAAAAGGATCTCCAAAGCTCGAGCGGTGACGGATGAATGGTTCCACCATTGCTGTGCCTGCATCTTGCATGAAGCAATCTTTGGCACACAAAATTTTCTAATCGCTTCGGTTCTGAAGTGGTATCTTGATCAGAAATGGTGTGATCTTCCGAGTTTTGTGTGACTCCCTGAATAGCACTGATGCATTCGTTTCCTTGCTACCCGTCTGCGCTGTTCATGCGGGACAGAACATGACCTCGAAACTACCCTGCTGTGAGGGACAGCAACTCTACCGCCAGCTTCACCGACGAGCGACCTCAGTTGAGCTTCCTCATAAAAGATGTCGCCTAGACAAGTGGGCACATCGCAGATACGCTTCGGCAGCGGCCGCAGTTGACAACCGGCCCAACGGCCGAGTCCAATACGCAGAGAACATTGCAAAGAGTCCGCTGGGACAGCAAGCAAAGCAGAAGGAAGCAGACCGAGTAAGAGGGGCTGATAGTGAAATATGCTGAAATGCACTGACATTGGCAGGAATTCTTCGCAGACCTCCTCAGCTCAGCTGCTACGAAAAGAGATGCCAAAGCCTATCTCACTCGGTTGAAGAGCCCAGCAAAGACGAAGCCGCTGCCGACCCGGACGAAGATCCCCGGCTCATACGTCAATCTAGGGAATCTCTTCCCGGGTAGTCGCGCCGCCGAGCAAAGCCCTGTGTTCTCCCAGTCACCGGTAGTCGAGGCAGAGTTCGCGGAAGAGGAAACATTGCACGTCGCCCTCGTCAAGATTCGTGATGTTGCGAGGCTTCCAGAAAGTCTGCTGCTAGGGATTGGAGAGACACTAGCACAGCTCAACCGATTGAGCATTTCGCCATGTGTGATCGTTGAGTCGAATACAGTAAATTCGAGGGCTGAGCTGGGTGAAGAAGTGGATAGTTTGATTGCTGCAATTAATGCTTACGGCGAAAGCGTAGCTCGACGAGTTGACAATGTCTTCACAACTACGCAAGCAGCACAAGTAAGGGTAGCTCAGCGGAGACTGCTCTTGCGACCTTTGAAACTGGGTCAAATACCAGTCTTGGCTACGGTTGCATTCAACGAGGATGATCAGGCCATGACCATTGTTCCGGCAAACGAAACAATGCTCGCAATCACAAAAGAATTTGCCGGCCTCAATATCGGCACTGCGCCAAATGATCACCGGAGCACTTCTTCAGCCATTCAACAAATGCAGAAGCAAGTCGCTCTCGATCGGATAATCACCATCGACTCAGCCGGAGGTATCCCGAACAAAAATCCCGCAGAGGGCAGTCACGTCTTTCTCAATCTGGAACAAGAGTACGAAACACTCCGGGGCGACCTTCAGTCTGGGCCATCAAATCGAACAGCCGTCATGCATCTTTCCAATCTCGAGCTCCTCCACCAATGTCTCCGATTTCTCCCCCCTTCGTCATCCGGCCTGATGACGACCTACGCCGAAGCCGCGAACTCAAGCCGTGTAGTCGAAGAATCTGCCGTTAGAAACGTCGGCACTCGCCGCCAGAAGAATGCTCTGATCCACAACCTCCTGACCGACAAACCCGCATATTCGTCCTCTCTTCCATCCGGCCGACTTCAACACGAGTCGAACAACAAAGTCCTGTCTGTGTCCCATTCGTCATTTGTCAAACGTGGAATGCCTTTGACGATCCTTCCAGACCCAGCACTTGAGCCTTGGACGCCAACCAGCCCAAAACTGAAATTGACTGATCCTCGAATCGACCTTAGCCGCCTTGTCCACCTCATCGAAGACTCTTTCAATCGAGAACTTGACGTCGAGGACTACCTTCGCCGCGTCAATGATCGTGTAGCAGGCGTCATCATCGCAGGCGAATATGAAGGTGGTGCCCTCCTTACCTGGGAAACTCCACCAGATTCGCCCGATTCCGAACCAGTACCATACCTGGACAAATTTGCAGTCCTCAAACGCTCACAAGGCGCAGGCGGAGTGGCCGATATTGTTTTCAATGCTATGGTTCAAACATGCTTTCCAAATGGCGTGTGTTGGAGAAGTCGGAAAGACAATCCAGTGAATAAATGGTACTTTGAACGTAGTAGGGGGACATGGAAGATCCCTGATATGAATTGGACTATGTTTTGGACTACGCCAGGCGTTGAACTTCATGGTTCGCGATTCAAGGAGTATGAATCGGTGTGTAGAGGTGTTGTGCCTAGTTGGGCGGACAAGAAGAAGATTGCCGATTAAGTCAAGTTTCGTATGAAAGGTGTTTCTTCGATATCCTGACGTCAAAGAATCCATTTGAGATTCTGAGCATTAAGAGCTGCAAGTATTGATCGACTGCTAGAATTCCTCCGTTTCTTTCACACGTTGTGGCAACTAGGTAGGCAGTCACGAATGTCAAGCTTCAAGCTCAATCCTTCTCACACGATACTCCACGACTCCTTTCCACCACCGGTTTCACCTTCCTTCATGTATGCATACGCCTCCTTTCGTCCTCACCCGTGCCTGCCTTCTGTCTTTACTTTCAAGACTACCTGAACACACCAACGGCCCATGATTTGCTACCCCAAAAGCCCTGCCCCAAATGCGATTTGGTTATGGCGATAGACGTCCTTCACAAACCTCCTCTTTCTTGGGTTAGAAGGCACTAGATTGTTGTCGTTGATTAGTGCTTGAGGCGCATTTCGGCAGGTATCCCTTCCATGAATATTTCAGGGCCATCGAAGCAGACAACATACTTAGTATTATAACTTCCGGGCTGTGGCTTCATACCACCTCGCAGGGGCACACCAGTCGAGATATCGTATTCGTCAGAAAGAACGTGGTCTTCTCTCATCCATGTTTGGCATTAGCAGGAATCTGGAAACCCCTTCTCATGAAATCCCCATCCTTGTGCTTTTTATCCGCACTGTTGGACTGTGAGAAGAGAGACTGTATGTTGTCGTTCTCATTGAGCAGCCTTCTTTTCTTCTTAGTTTCTAGCTCCTCAAGAACCCGTGCATTGAGACTTGCTGTTGCCGCGTTCTTGATACCGGCGCTGCCACCATTTGAGGACAGCTTGGAGCTCGTGGTGCGCTCCAGATCAGACTTTGTAGACGCCTTGAAATCCCTAATTGCGCCTTCTTTGCCATCGACCGCTCCGTTCTCTCGCTCAGCAGCCGCCTCCTTCGCCTTCCGCTTTTTGCTTCCAGCAGCCTTCTTTAATGAATGTGTGAGTCCGAGTGTCCGCAACGTCTCTATTCGATCAATCACAAACTGCTTCTCCGTTTCCGTGGTAGGTAGAATCGGCACGACATCCCTTGGCGACTCGTAGCTTTGCCCGCATTGCACACATTCATTGCTCTTCATCTCCTTGATCGCCTCACTCGAAAAAGCATGACCACACGGCACAATGAACACAGCTTTCACATTTGGCCCCAACTCTTTCCTGGTCACAGGACACACCCACTTGTCTGTGTTCATTCTCTCATCATGCTCGACTTCGAACTGAACTTCAACAACATCTTTCAGAGCCTTGATGCGGCCTTGTATGAAACTCTCGGCCTCGGCTTTGTCGAGTGTGCTCACGTCGTCAGGAAGCAGGAATTGGATGATCGCATCTTTATTGTACAGGTCACCAGTGTAGTCTGCCACAATCGGCTTCGAAAGCGCCTTGTGCGACACAGGACATTGTGACCAGCGGTGCGCAAGATGCTCCTTCTGCTTTTCCTTCAAATCGGTGAGATTCGGATTACGAGCGGCTTCTTTGACCAGTTCGCGGCGCGTCGGGATGCTACAATGTGATGTCAGTGAAGTGGGAGGAAAGCGTTGGGGCTGAGGATTACCTGCCGCCGTCGTTACCCATGGTGAGTGTGAGTTACTCTAACGAGTTGCGATTGCGATTTTGGAAGCTGGTTGTTCACAATGACAAACGTGGATGTTGTTACGTCGGCCAACGACTAAATCTGGCAGGAGATGGAGTGTAGACGTATTGATACCTTGGTCAGGCAGGCACGAATTAATCGCCTGCATGGCGTTTCCCCCCGCTTGATGTGGTATGGTGTGTCGCAACCACTTCTACACGTTTGATACACGAGCAGGTGAGTGCTGCCGTTGCATACTTAATCGCCGAAACATACAGCGGCCGCCTGACCTTAATTTCCGGCTCCGTGACCTTTATCGTGGACTATTATTACAAAGCATTATCGGGCACCCGTAAGCCTTGCGACTAACTGCCAGACTGAATTCGGCCTATAACATCGTTAAGAACAACGACATCCCAACATCCCTCGCAAATTCAAAGAATTCTCGGGCATGAGCGGGGTTATGAAGGCAAACTCCAGACCAGCGAGATCGCAGCGTCTGGCTTCAAGACTTCATGTCATGACGTCGGTATGGATATGATGCAGTGATCCTATCGTAGAAGTTCATGGAATAAATATCTAAGAGATGCCTGTCCGCACAGGGCTCTATCGTAGCCGTCAAATTTTGCTCAACCAAATCAGATCACCGAGCAAGCCTCAATACCTACAGCAGCATACCCGCCGTTCTCTTTCAGCAACAGCACAACCAAACATGAGAGTTCTACTTACAGGAGGCAGTGGTTTTATCGCCGCTCACTGCGTTGATTACCTCCTCCAAGGTGGCCACTCCGTCGTCTTCACAGTTCGATCTCATGATAAGGGTCGAAAAATCCTCAGTAATCATCCTAAGGCTTCGGAAGATCAACTCTCCTATGTAATTGTCGAAGATATTGCCAACGAGAGCGCATTTGATGAGGCAGTGAAATCAAACCCGCCATTTGAAGCCGTCCTCCACACGGCCTCACCTTTCCATTTCAATGTCAAAGACCCAAAGAAGGACCTCTTGGATCCCGCTATAATCGGCACGACCGGCATCCTCAAAGCTATACAGAGAAATGCCCCATCTGTCAAGCGAGTAGTAATCACTTCGTCCTTCGCTGCTATTGTCAATGCAAAGAAACACCCAGAGACTTATGACGAGGCAAGCTGGAACCCAATAACTATGGATGAGGCTTTGCATACAGATCCCGGCAGCGCATACCGAGGCAGCAAGACGTTCGCTGAGAAGGCCGCTTGGGAATTTGTCGAGAAGGAAAAGCCCAACTTCACTGTTTCTACCATCAACCCACCACTTGTACTAGGTCCGGTCGTGCATTACTTTAACAGCCTCGACTCAATCAACACCTCCAACGAAAACGTTCGGGATTTCGTCCAAGGCAAGTTCAAAGACGGTCTCCCACCTACCAGGGTTATCCTCTGGGTGGATGTACGAGATCTGGCACTCGCTCACGTCCGAGCTATCGAGAGACCTGAGGCCGCCGGCAAGAGATTTTTCGTCACAGCTGGATTCTTCAACAACGCTAAGGTTGCAGACATCATCAAGAAAAACTTCCCAGATTTGAAGAGCAAACTGCCGCAGAATTACGAAGAGGATCCAAAGGAGTATCCGTACAAGATCGACAATAGTAGGAGTAAAGAGGTGCTTGGTCTACAGTACAGAAGCCTAGAGGATAGTATTACGGATCTTGTCAAGTCTTTGCAGGCTGCCGGTGCGTAGATAGCGAGCTGTAGATAGAAGAACGGAGGTTCGCAGATATCAAATCTCGATTGAAACCAAGTCTTCTGCTTCACGTACGGTACCCTCTTCAATACTAGTATCAATGATGCGGTACTTGAATGAATCTAATTTGCTTGTAAAAGCCCGTTTCGCAGTATCTGAAGAACACCAAGAAGTGACCACGGGAAAGCAATAAAGTAATCCTTGAATAGGTAACTGTCCGTGGAAACATTGCCTTCAGCTTGTTAGGTATATTGCTTGATTCACGACTGAAGAATTCACCTGTCAGCATTTCCAACCCGACTGCGGCCTCTAAACATTCAGGCTAATATTTGCGTCGTGTGTTTGAGGGTCAAGATCTCAAAATCAGAGCCGAGCTTTTACTAGTTGAGGAATTCGTGAATTTTATTCCAACATTACCACCAACACAATTCGCACTCTGAAACATTATTTCACTCCTGCTTGAACAACTACCGTGAAGCTCAAACATCCACACTTCCTTCGATTTCACCTATGACTTCCTCGATCAATGTGCCCATAGTAATCAGTGACATGAATGCTTAATCCTCGATGACCGCTGATCTGCGAAAAAAGCCTCGTTTCATGTTTTTGTTTTCTCGCGGCGGCGATCCAGAGCCAAGCTCCGTGACCAGTCAGGAAGATCACCCACGCCGGTTCACAGATTAAAGGAGATCGTCTCAAACTCTAATTTTGCACGATCCTCCTAAACACGACTAACGAGATGCGAGGAACATTAACGAGATCGTGGATTTGCTTTGCTACGTTTAATTTCGTTTGATTACAATGTCAAGTTGGGCCGGGCTTTGACTGGTTGTAGGTTTGACTTTGTTCAAAGTGAAAAAAAAGGGAGGGTAAACATTCGTGAGGTTGATGTTTGTTAGGTGCAAGAATTATTAGGCTTAGGAAACGAGTTTAGACAAGAACTGTCGGAGCTGCAATTGTGAGAATGCCTAATGTGCAAGTGCGCTAGATTTGTAGAGGTCAAAAGCGAAGAATCAATTGTTGAACTTTTGCAATATGCATCATCATTGCTCATGAATGAACCAATCTATTTGATTTGGCCGTTAGAAGAAGGGAAGGCCTGTTGTTCACAAGCCGACGAAGGTAAGGTGACTATGTAATAGATACAATACTATAGTAATGAATCTATGTACACTCCAAAGCAAAGCAAAATGAAAAATGTCCAGTCGTCATACTCCTCCCGAGACAGCGCCTCTGCTCATGCCATAGCTGTTACTCCTTCCAGCATCTCATCCTCCCCACCTCAGATTACTATTGACTGACAGACCAGGTCATCAAAAACATCGCCCCAAGAACAGATTTACAAAAGCATGGCAAGACCGGCGAAAGCCATGGCGCCAGCAGCGGCGAATTCCTTGTTGGCGGCACCAGTGTACTTGGCGACACCAGCTGGGACGGTGCTGGAGGCAGACGAGGCAGCCCATGATGTGCCAGTGGCGGCATCTGGGGTCTTGGAGGCAGCATCTGGAGTCTTGGATGAGGCAGCTGGGGTGGTTGGCTTGGCGCTGCAGGTGGATGGGTAGATGGTGTAGGTGCTGTAGCTGCAGCTGGTAACGGCTGGGGTGTTCCATCCATCCCAGTTGACGGCAGCGCTGGTTGTAGGATCAGTCTTCTTGGAGCTGGTGGTGGAAGAAGATGAAGAGGAGCTCCATCCAGCCCATGTAGCTGGGTCAACTGGCTTGCTGGTGGTGGTGCTCTTGGTGGTGGTGGTAGAAGAGGAAGACCAGCCGGACCAGTCATCTCGCTTCCAGTTACCCCAGGTGCTAGTAGGATCAACTGGCTTGCTGGAGGTGGTGGTGGTTGTCTTGGTGGAGCTAGTGGTGGTCCAACCGTTCCAGCCGTCAGTGGAAGCCTTGACGCTGGAAGAAGAAGAAGAGCTGGAGCTAGTCTTGGCAGCTGGAGTAGTGTAGCAGACCTGGCTGGAGGTCACAGTTGGCTGGCAAGAAGGATCCCAGTTGCCCCAGTCAGCCCAGGTGGCGCTGACGCTGGTGGTAGCATCTGGCTTCTTGCTGGTGGTGGAGGTGGTCTTGGCAGAGCTGGTAGTCCAGTCTGGCCAGACGGTGGTAGGGTCAACTGGCTTGCTGGAAGTAGTGGTCTTCTTGGAAGAAGTGGAAGTCCAGTCTGGCCAGCTGGGATCAGTGGAGGTAGGGGTGGCCTTGGTGCTGGTGGAGGTGGTAGTCCAGTCGGGCCAGACAGTGGTAGCATCAACTGGCTTGCTGGTGGTGGTGGACTTGGTAGTAGTGGTAGAGGTGGAGGTTGATCTCCATGGGTCCCACAAGTCGTCAGTTGCGACAGAGGAAGCTGGGGTGGCAGCGGCGAAGCCAGCCAAAGCGGCGGCAGCGATGAGTGTGGACTTCATTTTGATTTGGTTGGGTTGGTTGGGTTGGTTTTATGGGTTTGTCTCGAAAGAGTGACTTTGGTCAGGGATTAGAAGCTCGAAAGAGTGACTTGAGTGAGTGAGTTGTGACTGGAAGAAAAAATGGAAGAGATGGCGCGCTCAAGGTAGAATACTTATACCGCATGTTGTGTTTGCGGAGGGGCATCTCCTGAGCAGGTAGCTCGTGCTGCCAAGAGCGCGGTGTTCTTCATTGTGAAAATTAGCAGAGATTGGTGGCGGTGCTTGAGCAAGCAAGATTGGCCTCCGCGCCGAAGTATGGCAGGTTAGGCTGCAAGTCAAGCTCGAGAGGCCGTTTGACGATCTGGCTTGTCTCGCAAGGCGAATAGGGTAAGTTGACATCTAGCCAAACAGAGAGCCCAATTTGCCATTGGCGCCCGAGTCGTTCACTATCGAGCCGGATACGAAGGTGCACATTACTGGGGGAAAATTAAGCTCACAATTAAGCCTCACCAGTCATAGATTCCGCTGAGCCCATGCACTGGATCCAATTTGCCTGGTCCAGCTTGCCAGCTTCTGGATGTCACCCCAGGTCTCAGAGTAACACCTGGCTGGGTCCAGAAAAGTCCTGCAATAGGGAATCATCGACAACGTTCGTGCAGACCGGTGTGGATATTGACCCATGATTGTTCAGTAATAGCACAACCACTACTTGGGTGACACCTGGGGTTTCCTAAATCCTACAATCCCTATGACATCGAGAAATGATACCTTGTATGTCATTGCGAAAGCAAGCTCAAAGTGACTCATGGGTTATGTGAAGCCAACCGAAACATTCAAATTCAATTGGTGTTATTGGCTTGAGTAAATTTGCCTTGCGCTGACCGAAGGCGCAAATATCGTTTCTGTGGCAGTAATTAGACCTGTCTAATTCTAGACAAACCTCACATCCAGATCTCGAAAAGACGATTCGACGAAAGGAGATGGGGCTGCGGTGAGCTTGCAGCGGATGATCAGGGAAAGCTTACTAGTGCCAGGGGTCGGGAAATTGCTAAATTCTTGGCACATATTTTGTGGAGCGCCGCCTCGCCACTGATGACAGGGGGGAGTTCTTTAGGCGAGAGCATCGACCATCCACTTGGTCAAATAGCATCATCTGCTTTTGGAAAGTGTGTTTCTAGCCCCAACACATTAAGCGATGAAACACGATCCTTTGAATTTCACCGACTTTCGTTCTTCTGGAGCATGCGGATGACAGAGCAATTCTGAAATTCCTTGAGCGGTGAGAGACTTTTGTCCATGCGAGCCGAGCACATCAATGAGGGCAATGGCAAGAATCCGAAGGTGATCAAGTCGTGCTTCAGTTCGTTTCACAAGGAACTTCAAGAAGACAGTCGAAGAGGAGCAACTGCGTACATCTTGAGCCACAACAAGTATCAACAGCAACACCACACCCGAGGCCCTCAAAGTGATTATGGATGGAAGAATTCAGCCAGTCCTACATTAATGTCTGGAATTCTCAACACAGAACGCGAGACTGCTCACCAGCCTTGCATTCCCTTTTGCTTTATGTTTTTGAACGTCTTGGAGTGACAGCATAAAGCACATACAGTGTCTGGAAACTAATTCGAAATCGATGTGTGAAGATCTTTGAGACATAAATGAATACAAGAAGATCTGGGAGCCTCGAGAGGATGATATTACGAAGCTTGAAGTTGGTCAATACTTGCATGCTCAAGCCCACAGCGCCCAAAT
This sequence comes from Neophaeococcomyces mojaviensis, assembly GCA_030247915.1. Taxonomy (NCBI): domain Eukaryota; kingdom Fungi; phylum Ascomycota; class Eurotiomycetes; order Chaetothyriales; genus Neophaeococcomyces; species Neophaeococcomyces mojaviensis. The sequence goes on along the minus strand of JAPDRQ010000200.1, from coordinate 13,073 downwards.
GCAAGCAACGCCTTTTCTGACATTCTTCCTAGCTTGCAAATGCCGCTGGTGCATAAAACACATGTTATTTGATAATACTGATGTTTTCTAGGCTACTGGTCCAAAGTCGAGCTCAAAATCTATAATCGAGAACTATCCAATCCATCGATCTATCTGCCTTCTGCGGCTTATTCTATTTTCCCAAGCTATTCAAGCGGACGATGTTGCGGTGTGGCTATAGGGCCGAGAATTTACTGCAGTCAGCCAATGTACATCGGTTAAGGTCAACAGAAGAAATGCCAGTGAGAATGGCGATCTTGCAGATATGTGTGTGGCTATTGCACAACCTCCAATGGTGTTGACCATTTTGCTCGTGGCCTATCACTGAGGGTAATAAGTGTGAGCGAGAACACTCTACCATTAGAGAGAGAAACCGCACTTAGAAGACCCAATTGTCTTCACACAGATAGCGATTCCCATGTCGTGTCTGGCCTTCGAGATTGAGGTAGTATAGTGGAAGAGTCAAGCTGTAGAGGTGTTGCACAGCCGGCTGGGATCGTGGCTTTTGCTTGAGCTTTGTTGTGGGTGCCGACAGACGCAAGCGACCTTACTAGTGCTATCTAAAGGCACACCAGGGCCACAATATCCCATTCTTCGTGAATAGGCCCAAACTCAGGCGAAATCCGTGACAAGGCCATCGAAGAATATGCCGTGCGAAAAGACCATTCCATACACACTACGGGGGATTGGCTACGTTGCTGGAACGAAGAACATCTGTGATTTTTGAGGGCCAGAGGACAGATTGATTATGGTAATGACAGCGAACAATGGATTGGTACAATCACTTTCTCGGTTTTGCACGCATATCGACAACTGACGAAGTTCGCATTGACCAGAAAGATGGTATCTGTTACTTTGCAGAAGGAGAGTACCGACATAATCCATCACACACAACAGCTGACATTTCGTCTTCCCATCAGTCTATGCTGCATTCAGAACTTGAGTGTTTTATAGAACAGGAAAAGGATGCTTGCCATCAAGCTATGCCATGGGAATATTGGCTAATACGCACGTTCAATAAATTGATTGCTGTGTAATGAAGGCATACAAGATTATGGATGTCTTGAATGCAATCACTAAGGGCAAGCGGGAAATCCCCATATCATCATCACAAGGCTCGCAAGTGAACCCGAGACAGCCATACGTGCGCTGATCATACGATACCTGTTCGACGAGATCCTCTGTAGACGAGCACGAGTATCCCCTGAAACCAGAGGCGATAACAAACATGGCACCACTATCTGTCGTTTGATTTATGCTTTGGCTGGTTGCACCAACAAGATATTCATCGAAATCGAGGAAGGAACTACTTGGCATGGAATATTGGTGATTCAATATACCAGACAGTCATCTATTCATCAGTGTTCTGAGTTAGCGGGCGACAGTATGCCATGGCAACGGTTGAGAGCATTGGGCTTGAGTGAGATATACGTGATCTGAGGGAAGATTTTGAGATCACATATCGAAGCCAGGCTGAAGCAGGAGTGGGCAGTGTCAAATTGCTCGTATTGACAAGTTGAAACAAATGAGGATAATCTCACATGCCCCGCATTCACGCCTATAGGATGACAGTGGTTTGAAGTTTAATATTGATAGTTAGCTTAGTGGTTGCGGTCGTGGCGTGGGAGAGTAGTCAAAATTCTCCAAATCTGGAGAGAATGCGTTTCCTAGAGAACAAGCTGAGATAGATCGACTCAAGTATTCCCACTTGGCTTGGGGTGTTGATGAACCTCTGTTTAATGCAGGTAAAAAGCACGGAAACTTATAACATGACTGTGTTGGAAGGCACAAAGACCAGTATCTCATCAACTTCAAAGGGAAGTGGATCAAATCAAATTAGGTAAGCTTGGATTCGCCATTCATTGGTTGCCTCTTGGCTGCTTTTTCCATTTTGCTTTTATGTAAACATCTCCTGTTGAAGCTATTTCACTTGTCCTGTTCCTACAGTTCTGCACACATCTATCGGCAAGTGTATCCACCGTCGATGAGAAGGTCGGCACCAGTAGTGTATGTGCTTGCATCACTCAAGAAGTAAACGTAAGCACCCTTCAATTCTTTAGCATTACCATTTCGACCCATGGGAATCATGCTCATCCACAAATCCTGAACCTTCTTGTCAACGAAGTCAGAAAGACCAGTGTCGATGTAGCCTGGAGAGATGCTGTTAACACGGGCAAAGTCACGCCATTCGTTAGCCAAAGACTTGGCCATGTGAATGCAGCCTGCCTTAGCGACATTGTATGAGGTTTGCTCTTGAGGAAAGTTGGCGATGTGGCCTGACATAGACGAAGTGATAACGAAAGATCCAGTGCCTCGGTCACGGAAGTGCTTGCCCACTGCCTTTGCGCAGTATGCGGTTCCGAGCAAGTCGACCTTGATGACCTCGTCCAATCGTTCGACGGAGCCGTCGATGACACCACTGTCGGCAGTAGCACCAGCGTTGGCAACAAAGCCGTCGATCTTGCCGAAGTCCTTGACAACGTCGTCGACGAGCTGCTGGACAGACTGGAAGTCGCTGACTGTGCACTTGTATGCCTTGGCCTTGACTCCATAGTCCTTCTTGATTCTCTCAACGTTCTCTTCAGCTCCCTTACTTCTGGAGTTGTAGGTGATTGCGATATCGGCACCCATCTCAGCACAGCCAAGGGCAGCTTCGATACCCATACCGCGAGGGCCGGAGGCACCGGTGATGACGACGACCTTGCCCTTCAGGCTAAAGAGGTCTAGGAGGTTGTTTGATTTTGGGATTTCGATAGGCATGTTGGCGGTATTGGTAGACTAGAGTTGGCTTGGAAGGGTGAATGATGTGCTCTTGTGAAGAATTCGTTGAGTGTTTTGAGGAATTCTAGCTATTACAATGAGGGGTCTTGAGAAACTCGGCGATATATACCGGTCGTTCCTGATTGCAAACTTCAGAGCAAATGCGGTCATTCCTCCAGTCATGACTGCGGGGCATTGCAAACATGACAAAGCCCTCGTTGCTATAGCTCATCCCCTGCTGCAAACCATTTGCTCAGCAGCTCCCAACATGCTGTTTTCAGCATACAGCCAAGCCGAACCTGCGCGCCCGCGCTTTCCTTAAAAATCAGCTCTTTGCATCAAAAAATGCTGGCATTCCTATGCACATGTGAGGCTGCGGGGTGTATCCCTACTGAGTCCGATATTTTTGTTGACTTTTTTCTTTGGAGTCTCCACTTTTTCTTATCTTAGGCTACCAAACTAGGAATCTTTCCCTTTTCGAGCATCGAAGCCGCAAAAGTATCCATTGGCGCATGACATAATGAATGCGAGATGTGCGCAGCGATCAAGTAGTAAGAACAGAGAAGCTGACATGGCTTTTTGCAGGCTTGTCACGTAGAGCTTGCTTTCTGCCACGACGCCGAAAAATTCCGGATTGATCAGTGCCTGCTGACGAATGATGGACGGACTCAACTTTGTTTGCCAATTTATTGCCTTGGTTGTCAATTGACATCTTCTGAAGATTGTGCGTGGTGATTCCTGTTTTGAGCTCCTCTTCCTAAGAAGTCCAAACCCGAAGATGGCTCAAGTTCTGTGGGCACAAGGTCTGCTGTTCCTTATTGAGTTATGCAAAGGCCTTCCCGCCATGAAGAATTTCTCAAAAGGGTCACGTGAAGAAAGGACTCATGCGCCGCACTGCAGCCCAGAGCTTCAATCTGTTCGCTTTTCATTTTATTTTTCTGGTAACAATCAACGATGTTCTTCGTGATCACATTTTCGTGTGTATCTATATTGTCTGACCTGTACCACATTTCTACTATATGCGCCGAACTTTCATTAGGGCTCTTCTGCCAAAACGACTAGTGCGCGTCATGCAAGTAGCTGCCAAATTCTCGCCTTCAGCATTCAGCCTGGTATTCACTCTAGACGTCCTTAGGCAACGGTAAGGCTATGATACGGCTCTGATACTGAAAGGGTACTCCTACGGGATTATCTGTGTAATATCATGCTATCTTTTAACTGTCATCTCCAGTCATTCTGATCTCATTCCTGAATCTTGACTCTGGTTATTAAATACATATCTCGTCATAATTAGACAGAACAATAGGCATTGCGCAGACGTCTGCGCAAGCTCAAGGGCAAAAGTTCCCTATGAACACTCTGAAATGGCTATTTAAGCCTTCTGGCAAAGCCGAGACAAAGGACAATGAGCCACCAATTTCCACGGAGCAGCTTTTAAGCAAGATTCGGGGGGAGCATCTGAGGCTCACGGAGATTGAAGAGCAATGCCACTTCCAGTCACTTCAGATTGACATGTCAAAAGGATATTTGGAAAAGGCCAACAGAGAAACTGGAGCAGACAAAGCAACAATTGTCTCGCTCCGAGTGCAGGTAGCACAACTCAACACACAGGTTAGCAACCTCAAGAAAAAGAACAGCAGCCTCCTAAAAGCATCAGAGGATGCTGGCAAGAAGAAGAAAGATATCAACAACAAGCTCCAACAGCAGGTCTCTCAGCTAACTGCCGACCTTGCAGCAGCCAAGGTCAGTTTGGGTGAAGCTGATCTTGAGATTGACAAACTTAAAGCAGCTCGATCTGAGCTGCAATTCGAGTGCGAGCTGTTAAAGTGCACAAATTCTAAACCTTTACCTGAGATCGCTAGCACAGCTCTTCGAGGAGATAGCGCCCCTATACCCTTTGTCCTGGTCTTGGTTGATGGCGATGCTTATTCCTGGTCGGCTCGAAATTTCTTGCAAAAAACCAGTCCTCCGGGCGCTCAAGCTGCCTATGCTATCAAGATTCAAGTTCGTGATTATCTGCTCGCAAACAAAGATCGCCTCCCTCTTCAATCTCGGATTGTTACTCGAGTGTTTTGCAATTTTGATGGTATTCCGGGACTTGAGAAGCGATCAGGGAAGTATATGCACAATACCCTCAAAGACTTCGCAAAGAGCTTCACTCAAAGCACGCCGCTCTTCGACTTCTTCGACGCCGGCTATGGTAAGGAGAGAGTTGATGAGAAAATTAAAGGTAAGCATGATATCTTCTGCAGCGTCATTACCAACAGCACTAATTGCTGTGCAGAAACCTTTCATCTCTTCGTTTCCAATCCTCAATGTCACGCGGTCTTCTTGGCTGCCGCTGTAGACAACGGTTTCGCACGCCTTCTCGAACAATATGCCTGCGACGAAGCAATCAGAGAAAAGGTCGTCCTTGTTCATCCAGGCTACATCATTCATGAGATTGCCGATTTGAATTTCAAGGCTGTTGAATGGCCGACCGTTTTTCAACGAGCCAAAATGCCTTCTGACGCGCTTTCTAAAGCAAACAAGATCAGCGATCTACTGGAGCGAAGAGAGCAAAGCAACACAACAGAGTTGAATATAACCCTGACAAAGCTACATTCGGAGCATGTGAGGATGAGGCCGCTGCGAAATTTGTCCATCAGGCAGCCTGGCATTTGGACAAAGCCGACAGGAGAAGAAGGACATAACGAGTCGACGGTTAGATTGGGAGCCGCCGACGCGCCACTAGAAGAGCTTGATTGAGAAGACGACGAGCACAGGAACATGTGTGAAGACTTCCTTAGAAATCATAACGCTTGGCGAAAGCGCTCTCGGCTGTACATATGATGCAGCTTGAACAAAGCAGCCACGACATTACGTGTGACCCATGAGCAACGAATGAATGAAAACATGATTCAAGTTCCGGCGCAATGTGCGCTCTAGACTGCTCAGTCATCACAACGCTAAATACTCTTCGTTTCCCTTGGTTTTCTCGCTTCTTGCTCTGGCAGGAGTCCTGCCAATTACCAAGAGTTAACGTTTCTCAAGGTATGGCCCAATGATGAAATACTGTAGATCCAACAAACCATTTGGCGGTCTACAGAACAAACCGCACAATATCCCTCTCTACTGTGCCATCGTGTTTTGCTCATTGACCACCACTTGAGTGCTTAAAGCTCAGTCCAACTGTTGAGTAGGGCGGGCTTTCTCCGGTGATATGTTAGATGCGATTCCGATTCTCCGATCTCCAAGGGGTCGTAGACAAATCGATGACGTTTGTTCACGGGTCTTCTCGAACTCAAGACGAACTAAGTAGGAAGGTGAAAGCACTGTCGTGAGGAGAATAACAAGTACCGAAGTGCTGGAACAAAGGTAAATTGCTCGTCGAATCATCAAACGCTAAGACCTCTTCGTGTCAGTCCTGAAGCCAGTCTCCCCTCAACAGCCTCTACATCTAGCCAGAGGTCTAAGCAAGACGACACTGCCCTCTAGAAGAAACACTCATAGCTTCATTAACCCCAAAAATTTGTCCCTCATCTTGTCGCCGTCATGGTTGCCGAACCCTCTTTCACAGACAAGCTCGCTCTGGGCGAAGCCAAACGCGACCATCCAAAACCCCGCGTCATCGTCACCGGTGGCAGCGGCAAACTCGGCCGTGCAACCGTGAATCACCTCTCAGAAAATTGGGAAGTCATCTCCGTTGACACTCGACGCCCTCCTAACATCAGTGAAGATGGTAAGTCTGGTCTCGGTGGCGCCTATCGCCTCGTCGAGATCGACCTCGAAGATATGGGGTCTGTCCTTGAGACTTTCCACAGCTCCGACATGGGCTACCGCGGTATCGATGCCGTGGTACATCTCGCTGCCATCCCGTCACCGGGCCAGACCAGCTCGTCTCGGCAGTTTCGTACAAATGTTATGAGCACCTATAATGTGGTCGAGGCATGTCGGAAGTTGGGAATCAAGAATGTGGTGTTAGCGAGCAGTGAGACGTTGATCGGGATTCCGTTCGACCCGCATCTGCCGGAGTGGCTACCGATCACAGAGGAGAATGCAAGGAGGCCAGAGAGCGCGTACAGTTTGAGTAAGCTAGTAGGAGAAGTTGTGGCGGAGGAGTATTGTCGGTGGGATCCACAGGCGAAGATTGTGAGTTTAAGATTCAGTAATGTTATGTTACCGCAAGAGTATGGCAATTTTGAAGGGTGGCAAGATGATCCGAGAGCTAGGTATTGGAATGCTTGGGGATACATTGGTGAGTCAATCTTCTCGTGCGAGTTGCTGGTGCGAAATTATCATAGGAAGGTGCTGATATGACTTCATAGATGCCCGTGATGGTGCTCAAGCGATCGGCTTGGCGCTGAAGAAGGATTATGCAGGCCATCATCAGTACTTGATTGCTGCGGCAGACACTTGCATGCGAACGGGGAACGACGAACTTGTCAAGCAGTGTTTCCCTAATGTCAAGTACACGCCAACGAAAGGACCGAACGACACTTTGCTGTCGATCAATAAAGCAAGGGAAGAGCTCGGATATGATCCTCAGTACAAGTGGGGAGAGGAGGCCAGCAAGTTGAAAGCCTAGCAGTCGGATGATGTAGGCAACATGCGACTCTTGTTTATAGAGAAATTCCTCGGTGGGACACGTTGTTTGCCGCCATCAAATCTTACTGCTGGTTGGCAATGTCTCCCCCACCATTACCAATTCTCGACATCGTCCAAGAAATGTATGCTCTGCTTCCTGTGAAAGTGAAAAAGTCAGATAGCGGATCACGGTAGGACAAGCAAGTGGTCTCGCTGACATGACCTCAAATGAGTAAGACCCAGTCTACAACATGATCAGATCGCTCTTGCCGCAAAATTACCAAATATGAGAGTTTTACCTCCACCTTTGCCGACTTGCGCGGCAGAATTCTCGACAGCCAACATCAAATGTGTAGTTCGTACAACAAGCTCTGGATCGGGTCAGTGCTACTGTACTCGGCGAAATTCAGATTTCAACTTGCCTTGAATCTCAACATCACAAGCCAGAGATTCATCATCGAGGTTGTCCATGCCATAAACTGCTGAGTTTCTATGTCTCACCTGGACACGCAGGCCTACATTTCTCTTGTAATCGGTCCATAGAATCGTTGGGTCGCTCAGAAATGTTGGAAAACGAGTAGTTAATGTTTGGTCAAGTTTCTTACTTGAGGTACCACTTAGCTCTGCTTCGTACAGCTCGGCACAGCGATCAATAAGCCACTGCCGCCAGACACGTATTGTACCTTGACCATGCTCGACGATGTTGACAGTGCTTAGAAAGACACCTCTTCTGGGGCCAAGTCTTACAAGACTTGCATATGCGCAGAACTGACCAAATAGCTCACCATCGTCCAGGTTGATGGTATGTATGACCTTTTTGGTCCCGCCATCGCCTGCATTCCTATATATTGGTGTTGTTGGACCAGTGCTCTGACTCCATCCGGTACCACCTGTGTCGCCCGGAGGTTGTGTCAACACTGGTGCAGCTCCAGCGATCCTGCGCATGGGTATGGTGCCTTCGACATCGGGATGCTCAGGGCGAAATCTGCTATACAGTGCGCCTAGCTTCCCAAGTCTACCCGCAATACCCTCACAGTCTTCGTATAGAGAGCCCTCTCCTTCATGCTTTGAAGACAGCCCATCCGTACCTAGGTACTCACAGAAGAGGTAAGGTCTCGTGTACCGTCGTGACGGGTGGTATGCCTCAAGTATGATCTTGTACTCGGGTGCTGCTGCAGCGAGAAGCAGTCGGTAGTGCAAGATGCGCAGGACAATATTGTGAACTTTCGAGCATATCAACGTCACTGGAAGGAGTGACTGGGTGGAAAAGGGTGTGAGGATGTGCACCAGGATCTATCCAGCGCCTTGATTAAGCAAACGCATGCCCACAATCGCAAAGGACACACGACTCACCTCGTTGGGCAGGTCGAGGAGATGCAACTGTTGTTGCGCCATTGTAAGTTTGCGGTGGTCCTTAGCTGCACTGCGAAGAAAGAGCAATGGTTGTGCTTCAAGAAGACCACAATTCGTAACCTTGAACAATTGTCTAGGTAAAAAAACACGCGTAGCTGACGAAATTCGCAGCCACCACCTGTTAAAGACGCGGTTGGAGAACGGACTTCTGGATAATTAATATCCATGATACAACCCCGTCATTTCTCCTTATCGATCCAGGGCCTCGGGTAGATAAGCCCTTCCACTATTCTTGTTCTGGCAGTTGAGCGAAAAGTATCTAATTCAATATCATTTGTGGCCCATGGAGCAATGCGCAAACGAGAGCCAGATTTATGATTCTTTCCAATTGTTCACCGTCCTAAGTGCATACCTGAAAACCACATCGCACACGGCAATACTAGTATTGCGGTATCTACGGGCTCAATGAAGGGTGCAAAGCAAACTACTAATGACACGCTCAAACCATTGCAGTTTTGGTATGAAGAAGGGAACATATGTGAGCATAGAACGTGCACTTGAACAGCCACTTCAGAAGCCCGTATTTAGCTTATTGAAAGTAACATGGGTGACCTCAGCCCTTATATTAGGCTTCAGCGCTTCGCCGTCCGTCCACGTGTAAGCCGCTGACGAGCTTAAGTCAATGTTTGAAACCCGACATTGCCAGACGGTGCAATCTTCTTGGCTGCAATAATGAGACCTCATGAAACGTACTAAGAGCCGACACCAGCTGATACAACATCCTTGGGAAGTCTTGAAAATTCACCTGGAGCGGAAGAAAATTCAAGAGTGGCCAAGATCGGAACGTGGTGTTGCTTGGCAACACTATCAGAAGGTTTGTCCTATGGCAGACAGCTTCCTAGCTCATTCGAGGACCCAACACCATGTACCGTCGCATGTAAGTCATCGTGCTGTTTTCGAACTCTCAGATCAAGTTCATCAAGCTGAGTCGAGGCATGACAGATGATTCACAAGTCAATAATGCCAGTCGCTGCTAAAATCATACATATCATAGTTATATCATGGGTGTCTACTCTTTTGGAAACGGCGTTCTTGTATTAATCAACGGTTGCCTCCTACACTAATAAAGGGTTTGTTGACAATATGAATTGCTGGCCACTGGTTTGCTTGCTGAGAGTATGATACTTGGCTTAAGTGTGCCTAGTTTGGTTTCTGATTATTGTACGTTTGCAGACCGTTTACTTACATCCTCATATTGAGTTACTCATTATTAGGGACAGTGGACGCTTGGATACAGAAGTCCTAGGTATAAAAGGCATCATGGTCAGTATTGGAAGGTACCGCAAGAACACAAAAACTATTCAAGTATCTAAAGCAGGGATCCACAGGCTTTCTTCAGAACTTCCTTTCCAGTATTACGACAACCATGTGCTACACTGTTTCAAGGTGGACACACCAGTGTGGCAGCGGTCATTGCCATGGCATACAAGTCTGTTGGCGACAATGCCGTCGCACTCGTGAGTTTAGGCGTCCAGATGGCTTCCGCGACTTCTACACACTCTGCAGCAACCAGGAGCCCGGTGAGGTTTTGCCCATTTTTCGGTAAGCCAGACATTCTAAACAAGGACTGCTCAGTTTGTAGAGCAATAGGCCACCGTGACAGATATGACTGGGGAATAATTCCCCCTACAGACAACATAATCCGAGACAGCAAAAATGCTATCAGCGATTGTCGGATGAGAATACCGGAATACGAAGCAAATATAATTCGCTGCCACGCAGCAATGAGGCAACGAGAGACTTACCTCAGGCAAGTTGGTATCGAGAATCACCACGACACAACTTAGTGTGTGCTTCTCGCAAATATGACGCAACTCCGGACTAAGGCCGAAGAGTGCGATGAAGTGATAGCGACCGAAAGTCATAATATAGCGAAGCGAGAAGAGGAACTTGATAATGAGCAGAGAGATAGACATCTCTTGCCTGCCATAGCAGCTTTCACCAATGCGAAAGAATGGAAATGGCGTTTCTATGCACATCCAACAGCAGGAGAGAAATGTTTTCGAGGAGTATCACCATACAGGGAATATTCCGACTACCCAGACGCTCTATGTGTTCCAACACGCGAGCAGCTGCGAGAGAGTGGGGTTGGACAGGACGGTGTTTGCAATTGGGCAACCAACCCCCTCATATCTTCAATAAACACTACTAGTTACGCCAGAGTCTCTTAACAAGACGCCTGACAGAAGCGGATTCACCAGAAAGGGCCAACAACGCAGGCTACTACGAAAAAGATATCGTTTCTGACATCGGCGATCAAGCAAATCACTCCCGCAACTTCTCGACCTAGCAAGCTAATCATTCAGACGGATCGTATCGCGGATTTGGGGATTTAAAATGCACAAAGGCGTCTCAATCTCTATACTTGTCTTCACTGGCCACACATATCCAAAATAACGCGTCGTCGTTGAGCAGATCCAAAAGTATCTTCTTTGCACGGCCAAGTCACAATCAAAGTAGCCTTGGCATTCCCCCAGAGTCTCTGGTTCTAGTTGCTCCTCATTGTGAGCTTCCCTTCCCAACGCCATCAGTGCGGATTTTGTAGGGGCTGCTATGAGCTGCATTAACAAGCGAATATATATGCACAGATTCACGAAGTCATCAAAAGTATGGATCCATAGCTGCTGATACTGGGAACTTCCATCCAAGACCTCTATTACTTGTGCTCACACGATTCCACCACTGTTCCGCTTCCCTCTTGAAGCTTTTAGTTTTAGTGAAGTCTCTAGTAAACCTTCTTGCCAATAGTCGCAACGGACGTTCATCATTGGTCTGGAGGGAAAAGTGTTTGCGTTGGCGATTGAAGTGGGAAATGTCTGTAGGAAGCGAACACTGAGCAGAAACCCTGAGCAGAAACCCTGTTCGAAAGTACATGTAGAGGAAGTGATCTGGTGCACAGTATCACAAAAAATGGTAGGACTACATTTCATTCAAAAATTAGTGCTTGCGCTCACGATATTCTCACACTCTGAATCTATAACTTTTTCAAAGACATGCGCCGCCGCTATGTTGTGCCAGACTTCGTTACTCCGTCAAAAGGTATCGTTCCTGATCATCAATCAGACTCTCCGGGCGATTCAAGTGCGTTGCGAACCTTGCCTTCAGTCATTGTCTGCTCTTGAGCCGCTGGTCCTTCGTTTAGGCCTCGCACCAGGACTGGGCCAGGGTGAGCGATGATAAGAGAATAGGCAGCAATAATGACCATACTGTAAGAAATATTAGCAACGGTGTATAGCTGTCGTCCTAGATCATTACTCACACAGACTCTAGTCCAATAAAAAGGGGTTCATCTCTCAATGCTTCACTGTTGCGAGTGTACCCCTCGCTTAGCTCGTAGACTCGGTAGCAACATCGGATGAAGATGGTGAGTATTGCCAAGGTAAGGAAGGCGCAGAAGACCTTGAAGTTGGTGGCGAGCTTGAAATTCAGCCACGTACGTCGTGATCGGAAGGCATAGTCAGCAGCCAGCACACTGAAGCAGGTAAGGGTTGCGACTTGGAAACCGAGACCAGCTAGAGCGATATCGACGCCAGTCTGTGATCTGCCGTTCGAGTTCGAGGACATTGAACCACCGATGGCTTGCAGTACGAGGGCTATCAGGTCGCAGGGGATGAATATCCAATAGATCCAGATTGGATTGAACCGCGAGGCTTTGGCGTCGATGTATAAGATGATTCTTGATAGAATAACATAGACCGCTGCTGAGAAGAAGACCGGACCGAGTGTGATGCATACTGTTGCAGGTTAGTGATAAGACCAAAAGTGTGCAGACTTCAACTTACCAATTTGCATGATGAATCCCGGTTCCTTCCAGGGATTCTGATAGTATAGGATTCTGCCGGCATAACCAAGTATTTCGTCGATGCAACCGAGAACCATGGCACCCATGAACCACCATGTCTTGTATCTTATACCAAGAACAATCTGGACGATCATACAAATGCCATACAAAGCGATCAACGCAGCGGAACCAGGCAGGGTAGGGCGATAGCCATAGACGCTGAATTCTATCGGACAAGCTTCGACTGTACAGTTTGGATTTTCTCCGCCTGCAGCAAAAGTCGCGCCATCGGGAAGTGTCCAGTAAAGTACACCGTCGACATATGAAGCTGACATGGTGAAAACTGTTGACGTAGGATAGAGTTATATGTAGCGGACGCTGGTGTACCTGGAGGATTAGGGTAGTCGCGAGAGTAAATTCAACAGATAACAGTCTCTGACAAGCTACCTACTGTTTGTGTTATGGCAAAGGCATGTTCGCACTGGTAAGCTCCCCGACTTATAGAAAAATGCCT